>CANYBF012332688.1:0-10642 GCA_948192965.1 Dalechampia spathulata | reverse complement strand
TGAAGAGTGCAACTGGGCCTCGGACCTCGAATTAGGGTTTTATGCTTTAATTATTTTATTTTGGTTGGGTTGTACTAAATACCCAAATTATTTTCCTTTATTTCCTTATTTCGCTTTGGTTTATTTTGGGTGGGTTGTATTTGCCCACAATTTACTTTTCTGCCTTTATGCTTTCTTTTATGCTTTCCTTTATGCTTTTTACTTGTGATATGCTTCCTTCGAGTGCCTTATTCCATGAAAAGTATGCTAATCGAACTTCAACCTAAATGCGTGCTAGGAACTTTCATTAAGTTTAAACAAAGTGAACATAATAAGATGGAATACGAATAAATTGAAAACCCCGAACCTAAACTCTGAAGAAATTCAGGCCGCTTTCCAACACGGGAAGGCCCAGGTTTTATTTCCTAGTTTTCTTTTAGTCATTCAATTAAATTGAAAAAATAAACTAGGTGGTGACTCCACATTATAAAAGCATTGTTTTCAAAATAAAAATGGGATACGCCATTGAGAGCAAGCACCACGGCATTTCACGCCGAACAGCGTGCAGGGCTCCCGCGTCCGGGATGCCTTACTCTTACACAAGGTCAACACATATGATGTGTCTAACATATCCTAAAATCCTAAATAGGTATGTGACAATCACATGTCGATTCTCCTTAGTTAAGTCACATGTGTGCAAGTCATGTGACACATGCACATGCACAATCATGTGCATGGCACGTGCACTACACATGTAAACTTGTATCATGCATATCTAAAGTTCTACTCATCAGAATTGCATGATCCTGGTGTCAAATTAAAGCTATTTTCATGCTCTATCTAATAAATAAGAAAAATTCAAGTCAACTTATAACCTTGAAACAATATCTCATATTGAGTTGACATCTATTCTCTTTATTTTTGATTTCTTAACTTTTAGGTTCTTGATATGTTGGAAATATATTATAATATTATTAAATCTCATTTAATAACATTATTTATAAGTTATGAGCAGTGTCTAGTCACACATCATAACTACCCAAATGTCAAGAAGTTATTATTTTAATTATAACCCTTATATATTAGATACTGCATCATTGAGATAAAACCCCTACATTTAATTTATGGTGGTGAATCCTTTGTTGATATACAAATATCTTTAATTACTTCACCTTGAGGATAACATCAAACTCCTCGTACATCAAACATAGCTCCACGCATCCAAAATAGAAGACATGGGCCATTGGATCCCAAAATTGCATGATAGATTGTAGGAAAGCAGTGTTAATGGAGACTTACTAGAACGTCTTCAGATATTGGAGTCTAAACTTACTCGGTCGACTCCATTTAGTATTGCCCTATCGGTAAGAAAGGGTACGAAAAGTGAATAGTGATTATTGAGTCATTGTCTATCTAGTTTTTGCATAAAAGAACAAACAAGTTATGTTTTAGTAGTGAAGCATGAAACATGACATTCCTGTAAAAGTATAATGGCAGCAAGAAGTTTTGGGTTTTAACTATTAAAATCTAGAAGATATAGAGTTTAAGCATTTTATTATTTTCAGAGTTTGTACACCACAGCTTGAGTGTACTATACCTTAAAGTTAGGCTACACTACTTTATCTTATTGCTCTAATACAAAAGCCTTAGAGTTTCAAAATCGTGCATATGGAATCTAACATTATGTCTACTTTAGGCATTGTCATCTCTTGATTCCTCCTCATCTGGACTAGGATTATTAGAAACCTTAATGTTGTACTGCTCTAGATGCGTCATCAGCTGGGAGATCTCTTGGCCCATCTGCTCAATCATTTGAGCATAGCGATCTTATTCCTCTTGCTCTGAGCACCAACTTCTCTGTATTTACATAAACATATAAGTATATAAGTCATGCATCTATGCATAAACATCATAATCATAATAGTACTTACCTTAATGTCTTGCATCTTAGAGCTATGGCAACAACATAGTCCCATTAGCAACCTTATGGCATCAGCCATGGCATCTCGAGGTACCTACATAGGTCATACACATGTCAAATCAGTAGAGTTAGTAGCATACTAATGCACTTCATAACTCACATGAGTGGTGTTTGGTGGCTCAAATTCAATCTCATCCATTATGGCATTGGGAAGGATGTCTCATACAAATGGCCAAGCTCATCATAAGTGTAGATTTGTGAGTTCTGAGGCCATATCAACTGACCCTTAACAAAGCTCTATGGATACTCATATCTGAGACATACATTTAGAGTTTTAGGCTTTGGTCTCGATGGTATCGCTCTAAACGTAGCACTACATGATCTCTTTGAGGTACCCCACCTTGAGAACTATCGATAATTGGTGAACCATGACATTCGACCCTACCACCAGAAGTGCCAAGTCTCTGGCCAGATTTGCTTGCTCAATCATACGAGCCTTTGTATGTAGATAGCTCAACAAGCCCTAGAAGCTACATTTAGATGAAGATATAATAGTTCACTAGTGACTTTGATAGGTACTCTCACCCGAGAATGCTGATCAGTGCAGCAACTATCTTTAGATCTGTGTTAGTACAAGATGCCTAAAATATAGCTCATGGTGGTGCAATGGGCTACGTATGCCCTTTTAGCCCTAACTGCTAGTCAATTATATGCTCGTTCAGATAAAAGAGTCTGTACTCCAGACTCTCTAGTAGCATATGATGCTCGTCCTTATAAGATGAGCTAGTCAAGTACTTTAATCCTAGAAACATGTTGTCCTAAGGATAAGGATGGACCTACAATAAAAACAAACACTTAGATGCATACTCAGGTACTTTCTAAACTAGTTTAATTTAGTTTTGTACTAATAAAATTGTTTTCGTCTCACCTGATCCTAGGTTAAATCATTAAGATTCTCTCTTAACTCATCCATAGTGTGGCCAGATCTCCAATGTGAAATGCACAATGCTTACATCCGTGGAATGCTAAGCGGTAGTCCATCTAGAATCTTGAGCTCTAACAGTAGCCTAAACTCATAAGTTGTTATACCCATAAATAAAGGGCTAGAAGAATGTGTATATAAATTCTTAAGAAATGAACTAATGACAAAATTGTAAATTTTGAGAACTTTGCATTTAAGCTTATCTTAAGTTATATACGCATAATCGGGTCAATTGCGAAGACTAAATATAACGTATTCGGGACAAAGAATATAGTAGAATAGAATAACATTCAAAATTAAAACTAAGTTTTATATACAAATTAAAAATATTAAAGTTAAATGTGCTTAAGTAGGGAGGATAGGTGACATTCCCAGGAAACATGCAATTTTCAATCGCGTAAGCTGTTTTAGACGATTTAAGCTATGGAATCTTGTCTGGACTAAATTAGGGATTCTATTAAGTTATTTAGAGGTGTTGGGGATTGAAATATAGTTAAGTATATCGAATAGGACACATTTGGTATTATTGGAAAAGTTGAAGGGTAAAGTTGAAATTTTATGAAATTAGTAAGGGCAATCCTGGAAATGCCAATTTTAAGGACTTAATTACTAATAATTAAAGTTAAGGGATCTATTATCATATATTAAAGTTTATGGAGGGACTTATTTGGTAAAATTGAAAGTTTAGGGGTTAAAGTGTAATTACTTTAAAATTTAAGGACTAAAGTGGTATTTTACTAACTTTAAGTCTTATATTTATTAATTAAATAAGAAATAAGGAGTAAAAAAGGGAACAAGTCTAAAATCAAAGGGGAAGGAGAAAGGAAGAAGAAAATCAATCTTTCAAGGTAATTTCCAACCTTTTTTCATGATTTTATAAAAAGATTTTCATAGGAAAAGATGTAATTTTTGATTCTCTATCATCTAATATAAGTTTTTCCTTGAGAAAGCGATGGATTAAGATGGTGGAAGTAAAGGAAAGATTTAGGATTTTTGGGGGTTTCTTAAAAGGTGATGATTTAAGTTAATTTTAAGGTAGCATAAGGTAGAATAACATGTATTTATTATGAATTGAGCTTTGAAATGAATTAAAATAAAGTAATATGTCTTGAATAAGCATTGAAGAATTTAGCCAAGAGGGAAAGCTAAAGGAAAAGTGGTTTTAATTTGATTAAATGCATGAAAATGAAAGATAATATGATAGAATTAATGATTTTAATAAGAAATATGAAAGGATTTAAGTGAAACGGTAAGAATAAATATTAATATATTCGATTAAAGAAGGAATGGTATGAAGGTGTTGAATTTAATGTTAAATGAGTGTATTTGAATATGGATTAGGATGGAAAAGGATGGTTTAAGGTATTAGAAGTGAATAAAATTTAAATAAAATCAATGAATATGAAGATAGGGATATATGGTTATTTTTGATCCATGAAGAAATTATTGTGATTGAATGTGTACGATGATGGAAATGTCTTATAATGATTGGAAATGTATGATATTTGATGAATAGAGCGTAGAATTTTAGGTGGATTGGATATTAAATGTGAAAATTATTATATATTGTGTATAAATGTTGAGAATTGTGTAATATATTGTGTATTATAATGGATGTTGATTTAGAGTTATGGAAATGATGTTTTGCAGGAAGGCAATTGTGTTTTCTGCAGGTGGATTTATAGATTTGAAAGATTTGATTTTAGGATATCTGAATTACAGATGAAATTCTGTCGGATTTTTGTCAAAATTCTGTAATTTGGAAGAAAAATCCAATGAAACATAAAAGAGGTGTTAAGTGTGTTTAGTATGAAAGTTTGATTTATAATGATGTTGGAAATGATTTGGAAGTGAAAAGGGAATTTTGGTTTCTTTGTAATTTTAACAATAGTTGAAAAGATTAAGTTTTAAGCTTATTTTGATAGTTCTATTACTATTCTGTGAATACAGCTGAAGGAGTTAACAGGGAGAATTAGGAAAAGCAAAGGAAGCAGAGGAAAAATGTATTTGTTTTAAAAATGATTCTATGTGAAATAATTATTCAATTATCTATTTTCTGCTATAGATTACAAAATTGATATTTGTTTTGCTTAAGGATTCTTTTATATGAAAAATGTGTTTAATTTGAATAATTATTTATTTAATTTATTTTAAATGATATCACCTTACTTAAAGAATAATTTGATGAGAATTTTTTAAAAAGAACTATGTTTTATAACCGGTAACAAACAGTTAACTATGAGATAGACAGCTGATGATGAAATATTCCTCATTGGGTTGAAGGTTGAGATATCTGGTCCTTTCCCAATGAGAGGTGTGCACATTATATTATATAATCACCTAGGGATGGGATTGAGACCCATCTCCCATCCGAGATATAAGTTTCTTGTAGCTTGTGACAGAGTTAGAGGATGTAACGGATGGTAATAACAATATAAACATAATTGAGATTATATGATTTTATTTCAATTTACTGTATTATTTTATTTATTTTCTATCTTGTTAGATGTTATTTTATATGGTGATATCGATGTTAATATGATATGCAATCATTTTATTACTTAAAAATGCTATATTTTATTAAATCTTTCTTTATTCGATAAAAAATGTATTTGATCGTGTTTCTAATGATGTTCGCTTCGTATTGTTATTATTTTATTTTAGTTTATTGTGTACCACTGAGTTTATACTCAGTGTTTCTTTTTATGAATGCAGATCATAACAGTGATAAAAATAAAGACTAGGTGAGATTTGCACTTGACAAGTTGAAGCTATAGAGGAAAACGCTTAGGTAGCTATTTTAGTATGTGTAATTATATTAAATACAATGTAAGTATGCAACTATGTAAAATACTCAAAGATAAAGTACACTATTTACATATTTAACATATTTATGTAATGTATGCATATACATAAATGAGTATGGATTTTTAATTTGTTTGCTACCTTAAAACTATTTACTTATGCATGAATTTGGTTGAATTTCATGAATTTTCATTTCGATAGCTTTTATTTAAGTGTGGGCAAAAATTTAAAATTCCCTCATTTTCACGACTGAAAACACAATCAAACTTTCTATACTGTTGCTTTTGATAAATGTTTTTATTGTTTGGAGTCTTTTAAATTTATAAAAGTTATGGAACGTCGATTTATTTTTATCATTATGCAATTAATTTATGTTTTGGTACGAGTACCATACCAAAAAGTACTATTCATAACTTATTATTCATCAAGTACTATTCATAAATTACTATTCATCAAGTACTATTCATGAGTTACTACTCACCAGGTCACGTGATTTTGTTTTTACTATTCCTTGTAATATGTTTAGCGGATTTCGATGTCGGAGTAGAATTTATTAAGCACATTACAAGAGCATGCCATGCCTTATAAGAGAGGTAAGGTATGACACAAGCCGTGATCTAAAAGATCAATATACATGATTAGCAATAGACTCAACAGAAGTCACATTGATTTCATAATCAACCAAATTCTGCTTACCTTAATAACTTGCCAGCAGTCGATGAAACAATCTCTACATTGCCTATTGCAGATGTCCAACCCCTACATCAGATGGGCCAGGCTAGCACTGCTCCAATCTAATCTACCGATAGTGTCTAGATCATGTAGGGCCCACATCATAGACATATGGACATTGTTCCTAGTATCATTGAAGAGAGCACACCTTAGCATATACAACAGAAAGTGATGGGTATACTACTCTATAGAGATCATCCTGCTAAGAATCTTTGCCATAACTGCCTCTTGAAGACAGTCATAGGATATGCTATGTCCTCCTCTCATGTTAGATGAGATGCCTAACAGATTGAAGATTGTGTCATATGACCAGTATGGTGATATCAATATGGCATCAAACTAGATAGGCACACTCTAGCCCTATGATCCCTGCGAAGATCCATGGGGTAATGGCAATCTTCCCCATCGGTAGATGGAAGGTGTGAGTAGAATCCATCCATTGCTCAATCATAGTAGTGATGACAAACTTATTACACCTCTTCTCCACACTTGTGAAGCAATAATTGTAGTGACCAAAGCAGCTTTAGTCAAATATGACACGAACCTCTCATAGCAACTGTAAGTACCATTTGTAGACTCCTCGAATGCTGCTAGGTCCAATGATCATCCTCTCCCTCTGTAAATTCAAAAATCTAAGTTAACTTTTAGATTAAATTTATAGACTACAGATTATATTTTAAAGGTCTAAAGTTTTTCCTTTAACCCAAAAATCACTTATTCATGCTTATGAAAGACTAAAACACTCAATTCCTAGTGAAAAAGGTAAAAAAAAACTCGTTTTAGCCTCCTTTCCTTTACTATATGCACATCACATAGCAAAAACCCATTTCAAAATTGCCAAATTTTCTTAAAACTTCTAGACAAACACATGCAAAACCAATCCTAGTACCCAATCCAAGCCTATTACTAGCCTAAACGTATAAAAAAAAAGCTTAAACTCAACTTTCAAAAAACCAAAAAACCAAGCTAAAACACAAGAAACTCACCTTCTCGGGAGGAGCTTAGAACCTATGTGAGTCTGTGGTGAAGGTTTCCATGATTGGCTTGCCATATGAACCAAATGATTTTCGAATAGGAGGCTTGGGATTTTAATATTTCTACATGATGTGTATGACATGTAGTGCTATGTGCTTTGCACATAGCAATTTTTATGAAAATGTGCCAGCATCTAGAGTGCTTTGCTAATGTGCATCAGGTATCCATGAAGATGCACTCATGGAATTAGGCTTCTCACAAAAATTTTAGAATTTGTATAGATTATTTTCCTTAGTGAGCCTAATTTTCACAAGCTGTAGCATTTGAAAAATCTAAAAGATTAGTCAAAATGTAGCAGACTGATACTTAAGAATTCAATTATTTTTCTTAGACCATTTCCATTCCAATATCACTGAGAAATTACTTTTTCATGTCTAGCATAGATAGGAAATTGATCCAGCAACCATTAGTTTTAGTTACATCATTAACTATTGGTCAAGCCATTGACTAGATAGTGTCACATTCCAACAGTGGGTCCTAAATACAGTCTTTGGGGATATTAAACGCTTACTTGATAGTGCAAGCATAGATCTAACACTTGATCATAAGAACTAATAGTTGTTCACCCTGATCCAATAGATGATCGCACGAGTTCCATAGTTGACCATTTGATCTAGCACTAATCGTGGGATTAAGCATTTGACTCCTAAACCTTAGTAATAGGCATTTGAACTCAGATTTTAGATGATTTTGAGCCTCACAGCAAAACCATCGATCCAATAATGACCCAATCAGTATTGATAGTCTAGCCTAAGCCTGTGCTACTAGTGGCAGAATTAGTTGCAAGCCTCAGCATAAGCATTATGGTTAGTATTGATCATCTCACCCAAGGACCAGGCTCTCGGTGAAAATATTGGGTATTTCTCTCCCCAATGGTGTTACAAGCCTCAACATGAGCATTACTTGATCATCACTGATCACTTTGCTTGAGCATTAGGCTTCTAGTGGGTTAAGTTATTCCCGAGTTGGGTCACAAGCCTCAGCATGAGCATCATTTGATCAAGAATTGATCATCTCACTAGAGCACCGGGCTCCCAGCAAAGTTTCCTCAAAGGAGTCATATTTCTTCCCTAATGAAGTTTTAAGCCTTAGTATGAGCACCTTGATGAATTTTTTCCCTATTAGAGCAATTTCATATCCCTAGCAAAATATAATTTTCCTCATGAAGCTCTAAACCTCAACATGAGCATTCAGCAAGCCTCAACATGAGTATTGGACCTTGAATTAAGCATTGGTCAGGTATTTCCCTTACCTTAGGTGAAAATTCATATGGTGATTAGGTCTCATTTTGATGACTTTGCTGCAGTTTTGGGTTTTTATTGATTAATCTTAATACTGGTCCTCGATGTTAACCCTAATTTTCATACATGCCTTTAGGCTTCCTTTAAGTGTTCTAGACATGCAGAGCACATTACAGTTTGCCTGTCGAAGGTAAAGCGCATAGTATGCATTTTTTAATATGTAGTGCACATGGTACTACATATTATGCATGTCATAAAAATATATGTTTGATAGGTGGCCTTTTCCTAAGCAAATCTCATATGCTCCATATGGCACCACACCTTAGGGTCCCAAATGTTGCTCCTTTAACCTATGGTGCACATCCCAATGTGCCTATATTAGGTGGTGTATATAGGTTAAATTTGCTACATGCATGTTATCTGCTATGTATATAGCCTTTTTCTGGGCTATATACTGCACATATAGCACTCTTTACTGTGCATATAACATGTACTTTTAAAAAATCCTATATTGTTAATGTGATTTTCTCATTTCCCTTACCCACACCTATAAATATAAGCCTTGTATTTATGGAAAAGGGCTTGAGAATTCATTAATTACACCTAAACTCTTCCAAAATCTAATATCACTTAATTAAACTCTTAATTAAGTAATTAACTTGGGATTAGTGACTAATTAATGTTAATTAGATCCCTAATCAAGTTTGGAATTAAGATTACAAAAGCTTTATATGCTTTCATGAGTTGAATACTTATTCTTCTTCCTTTTTCATCTTGATTTGGTTATGGGTCTATGATTTTGGCTTTGCTTTTATGATTTAGGTTCAATCATGTTTAGTTTATAGTTCTAAATGCTAACTGTGATCGCCGTCCATTTCCGCTTTTACGGGTTTTAACTTTTGAGAAAGCAGAGTGGATGTGGAGTCGCCACCTAGTTTGTTTCTATTAATCCAATTGAATTAAGTTTGAAAACTAGGAAATAAAACTTAGGTTTTCCAGAGTTGAAAACGACCTTAGTTCCTTCAGAGTGTGGGTTCGGGATTTTCAAATCTATTTGTATTCCATCTTAATATGCTCATTTGTTTAATTTTAAGGAAAGCTCCTAAGCACACACTTAAGGTTCAAGTTTACTTAGAGTATTTTCCATGGCATAAGGCATACAAGAAACAATCACATGTAATGAAAGCATAAAGAAAGCATAAATAAAGCAGTAAATGCAGAAAATAAAAAGCAGAAAATAAATGTGGGCAAATACAACCCACCCAAATAAAAGAAGGCAAGAAAATGAAAGGATTTTGGGTATTTAATACAACCCAACCAAAACAAAGCAATTAAAACATAAAACCCTAAATTGTGAGCCCAAGGCCCAGTTACACTCTTCGGGATCCAATTGGGCTCGTTTGCAATTAGGCCTCGGGCCCAACTAGGCATCCATATGACAATTATTCCTCCTCCATCTAGGGTTAACCTAATCCTACAAATTCAAACACAAGCGCATAAAAGGAAACAAAAGCAAATATAATAATAAATCACTTACACAAATCAAAGCATTAATCTTGTAAATCAGACTTAAATCATGCAAGTAATTTTAAATGAACATAAGGAAACAAAAACGAATATGGCATGAAACAAAAATGGCAATACCCTTAATCATGCAATCAATTAAATATAGCAACAAATCAAACATACAATCAATCAGCAAATCACGAAAACATGCCTAAATTAACATGGTAAAGATGCGAAAATCAAGAAAATCAAATTTTGTATGATGATCATACGCGATCGCGTATGATATTGGGATGATCATACGCGATCGCACATGATGATATGCGATCGATGCAATAAACAAAATAACATATGCGCGCATGCTCAAATCATATCATATAACATTCGGCAATCAAAATAATGCAAAAACAAACATATGCGATGGAGGATGATCATATGCGA
>CANYBF012331605.1:0-13482 GCA_948192965.1 Dalechampia spathulata | reverse complement strand
ACTTACAAATGAGGAATCAAGCTTAAAAGGGCATTTTTGTACTTTTAGGAAAAGTTGAAAATCACTTATGGAAATTAATCTAATACTTTATGGACTTAACATTTAATGTTTAGAAGTCCATAAGGTTTAAGTTAGGCTATTGGGTTGGCCTATCATATGGCAAGTGACAGTCACAGGCCATATTAGTCACAAACGGGCCCAGGGCCTGACTTAAGCTGAAAGGGTTTCAGCTTAACCTAATTTTGGAGTATAAATATAATGTTATAACCAAAATTAGGTCAAGCCACACCATTCTTCTTCTATTGGTCGAAATTATACTCTTCTGTAGAAGGAGAATTTGGCCTTCACAAGAGCAATTGTGAGGAAGTCAAAAATTCCATAAGTTTTTCTTCTTTTTCTTTGCTAGTTCACAGGAAAGGAGATATAAGCAATTGGTTGCTTTCTTGGACATCCTTGTTTCATGTGGATACTGTTGGAGGCTGCCTATTTTGGTGGTTTTTGGTTTGCTACAACCATAAATGCAATAGAGATCAAGAACGAAGGACATCTACATTGAATGTAAGAGTTACCGTCAAACTGTCGCTTCTAATCTCTAATCTGTTTTCTCTGTGTTTTGATGCAAAGATATTCTTTTGGTTTGTTGTTTTAAAATAAAAATTTTAAATTTCTTCCGCTGCTTATTAACTATGTAAACCAACATTTCTTCCTTGATCTTGCTTGATTTCATGTTTAGAGAGCCTAAACTAACCACATTCGTCACTAAATCCAAGTGATTTAATTAATTAGGGGCCTAATTAATTGAGTGAAAATTTTGGCAGAGTTTTTGGTGCCCTTAGAGAGCAAATTCTGGATCTCTTCAGATGAACCCCGAGCTCTATATTTATAGTGCAATTTTTGGGTGTGGCAATTTTGTAATTTTGGCTCAAATTTGAAGTGATGTGTGGCGCACATCATGTGATGCGCATAGCACATCACCCTTGTCCCGATGTGTGGGGTCCACTGTGGTCATTTTCAAGATGTGCCCTGAAGCATACAAGCGTTATTTGACGTAAGGCACAACTTTGTAGAAGAAAGTTTTCCCAAATTTGGTCCCGAGAAGGCTCCCGATCAATCGTCTTTTTATGAGGTTACTATGCAACATGCATAGCGTATCGTGTGATGTGCTACGCACATCGCGATGTGCTCCACTCATTACATTTTCTCAAATTTGGCCCTAAACACCGAGTTTTGGCTAATGGGCCCAATTTAGGGTTGGCGATCCAATTTTTGGCCCAAAATGGCATTTGGCGTGCTAGAAGGTCATTTTTCGTGTAGATATCAGCGAAAATGTATTCTATGCATCCAGAACACTCAAATGGGTGAATTCAGACGGTGGGCCCATCTGGGTGCTATTCATGATGAATAGTACCCCCATGGATCCCACAGCATAAAAGGGCCTAAAAAGTGGCAAATAGCATGCCAAGCGTTCTACCTCAAGTGACACAGTGGATAAGGTGTGTTCTGTGCATACAAAATGCCTTAAAACAGATAATAGTGTTTGGCGGGGCCCACAGCGTGGTGAACCTACAAATGTGGCATTGGGGATGCCATGAAATGTGCCTTGCGGAAGGCATCAGTGGACTGTATTCTGTAAGTATAGAATACACTGAATCAGCTAATCGGGGAAGCGGGCCTCGCCTGCATACTATTCATAATGAATAGTAACCTAGGTCCAGAATGCAATATTTTGCATTCTGTGCATCCTACCACACGTTGGTAGGTGTGAAATGTATTCTGTAAGTACAGAATACACAGAATATGAGATAGGAGCAGTAGGCCCCACTAATGTCCTAGGTGAGCCCCATAACATAGTGGGTCCAGAAAATGGCATTTGCGATGCCAAGCGTTGTGCCTTCTGTAAGGCAGCTAGATAATGTATTCTATAAGTACAAAATATATAGAATGGATTAATAGGGGCAGCGGGCGCCGCTTCTGCTAGGTGGGCCCCACCTATATACTATTCATGATGAATGGTACTCAGTGCAAAAAGTGCAATGTTTTGCATTTCAAACAATCTGCCTTACATAAGCAATAAGGAAGGGTGTTCTGTACGTACAGAACACTCAGAATACACAGGCGCCATGGTGGGCCCCACCAATTCTGAAATGTTCTATACATCAAAACACACAAAGGAAGACATAAGGGCCTATATGTATAATTGAGATTGATATCAGGGACTAAATCATAGTCAAATCAATAAAGATCCAAAATCATACGATAGTGAAAAGTCAGTGTCAACAGCCATATAACTTTATATGTCATTTTACGTGCAACCTTGCAATGCCAATTCATATAACGCGCTATGTGCTTACATTTACGCTCGCATGCTTGCTTGCTTAGGATAATTAATTCCAACTATAATGGTAAAATTGATTTTGGAAACTCATAGAATAGATCTTCACCACTTGAACCCAAACTCTGAAGAGTTTAATTAGCACTCATGCTATGGGTCGGTTGGACCAATCCGGAACCATCCGGTGGCACTCCTTATGACTCTTTCAAGTGCGTATCATTCCCTAAGGGAACCCCTTAAAAAGACTGCGCTTTCTCTCCAAGTGCGGTCCCTGGTCTATGACTTTTGCAAGCCTCGCTTTAGGCCCCTATAGAAACTAGTGCTCATAGTGGTGACTCCACTGGGGACATCATGATGAAAGAGTGGTGGCATCTAAGAGTTTCCATATCAATTTTCCCATCATAGTTGGAATAATTGTATGCATCACAAAACCAGTCCGTGTCCGCACACACCACCCTGGTCCCATGTTAAACCGGTGATTATGAGTGGGGGAGTACCTTGGACTCTATTCGACTCCTTGGGAAAGCACATTTGCCTTCACCACTCATTGCATTGTACTGATAACCATCGATGATTCCTGATGGATAGATGCGAGGTATAGTCCTTATGAGCGTCGGTTTTACCGGGGCCCAGAGTGAGGCTTACAAAAGTCACGGACCAGGGACTGCACTTGGAGCGAAAGTGCAGTCTTCCTAAAGGGTTCCCTTAGGGAATGATACGGACTTGAAAGAGTCACAAGGAGTCACCACCGGATGGTTCCAGATTGGTCCAACCAACCCAAAGCATGAGTGCCAGTTAAACCCTTCAGAGATTGGGTTTGGGTGGTGGAGATCTATTCTATGAGTTTCCAAAATCGATTTTACCATTATAGTTGGGATTAATTGTCCTAAGCAGGCAAGCATGTGAGCATAAATGTAAGTACACAGCGCGTCATGTGAATCAGCGTTGCAAGTTTGCACGTAAAATGACATATAAAGCTATATGGTATTTGGATGGCATGGCATATGTATATCATGTGATATACCGATACAAGTAACATGACATATGCATGACATGTGAGCATGTATGACATATCATATGCATGATATAGCAACCTAATATGTAAGCACATATTATGGAAAATAGCGTACGGTGTTAGAATTATGGCAAACCCGATAAGCTGAAAACCTTACAAAGGGTGACTCATGCAAAAATTACGGTCAAAATGTAATTTTTCTATGTTGAAAACTTGCAAAGGTGTCTTAGAATTTTCACCTGTAGAAGAAGCAGACTCCCACGCTTCACTTTGTCCAGACCAAGGATCGTCTCCGCAATGATCATGGGAAAAAGGGTCTGACCCTCCATAATCTGCTCTATCACAGGCCCGATCAATAGGTCTCTATATCCAGATGGATCGACAAATAGGAACTATGCCAACAGTCCAAATCCAACTACCCTCAACCACGACGGGTCTTTGACAGATTTCTGACCGCATAGCCAAAAAAGGGCAACAGGATCTACAGAGCTGTGTGTAGTCAGAAAATATCCTACTTCCAGTGAATTAATATCAAAAGCCCTGATCAAATATGAGAACACTTCTCCAACAGGCATTGGCACTGTCAGTATCACTGTCATGCTACAGGCAACCCTGAGGATGGCAGCAAACTCCTCGTACATCAGACATAACTCTACATGCTCGAACCGGAAGATGTGAACCTCTAGATCCCAGAACTACACAGTAGCGTGCATAAAAGCATGGTTGATTGAGACATACTAGAAGGTTCTCAAATATTGGAGTCTAATCTTGCCTAGTCGACTCCACTCATTATTTCCCCAACGGCGGGAAAGAGCACGGAAAGCAGATAATGATTGCTGAGTCATTATATATATGATTTCTGCAAAGAAAAGTAGATGAGTTATATTTTGCTAATAAACTAAAATGCATGGTGTATTTATAAGTAGAAAACAACATTGGATTCCACTAATTAATCCAAAAGTTACATAGTCTAAGCTTTTGACTGTTCACATAGTTGGTACGCAACAGCCCTAACGTACTAGGCACGCAATAGCCCTAACGTACTAGGCACGCAACTGCCAGTCTGTAACGTATTATTCTACTCTAATATAGAGTTACAGAATTCTGGCATCATGCATATGAGAGTTTGATATCGCATCATCTCTATGCATCATCCTTAAGGCTCGTACTGTCTGGGACCTTAATATTGTAGCGCTCAAGACGCGTTGTAAGTCGAGCAATCTCTCACCCCATCTGCTCCGTTATCTGGATGTAGCGGTCACGTTCCTCCCACTCCACTTGCCTGCTAGATTGCAAACATAAGCATATAGGCATATAAGTCATACATCCATGCATACTCATGCTTTTGCATTTCATAATAGATACTTACTTGGGCATCCAGCATCTCAGACGCATGAAAATGATGCAGTCCCATCAGCAATATTGAAGCATCCGCCATAGCATCTCGACACACCTATAAGATCAAAACATATATCAGACCACTGAAATCAAAGACATATCAAAACATGCATACTCACATGGGTCTTGTTTGGTGGATCAAACTCAATCTCACTCCTTGCTGGCACCGGGAAGGAAGTCTCATAATGACACCCAGTTGAGTCGTAAGTAAAGATCAAAGGGTTCTGTGGCCACATCAGCTCCCCTTCTACAAAGTCTGTCGGTCGACCATATCCTGAAGGCACCTCTAGAGTGGCTGACATTATGACCGATGGTACTGCACCTGCCCTAGAATCACGGGATCTCTTTGAAGCACTACCATCCCAAGAATTCCCAATTCTTGATGAGCCATGATGTCCACCTTGACTACCATGGGAAGTGGATCTCCCTCCGGTCCCACTGAATTGGTCACGTTGACTCCTACATGTGGAAAGCTCCACAGGCCCCAACAACCTCAATTGAATGAAAGAGGGATAATCTATAGGTAAGTCTGATAGACACTCTCGCTCGGGGATGCTAGTTAATCCAGCCAGCACTTCTAGATCTATGTCAGTGCAAGATGCCCAGAACATTACACGTGGGGGTGCATCAGGTTCCACTCTACTCTTTGGTCCCAGATACCAGTCTACAATGCGCTTGCCTAAATAAATGAGTCTACTCTTATGCCCCTCCAACAACATATGTTACTCGTCCTTACTCCAAGTCATCACATACTCCGGCCTCGGATGCATGTTACTCCAAAGAAAGAGACGCACCTATTCCAATGATAAAAAGAAATTAGACACCTACACTGGTATTTCTCAAACCAGTTCAATACAGTTTAATGCTAATTAAATTGTTTCTTCTTACCTAGTCCCAGGTCAAATTATTGAGGTGCTTCCTCAACTTGTCCATTGTATAGTTGAGCCTTCACCTTGATACGCATCATGCTTGCATACGAGGGAAACCAAATGGCACCCCATATGGAATATTGGGTTCTGGTAGTAACTTGAACTCGTACGCCATGATTTCCAAGGTCAATACGCACAGTCAGCATGACATGGATAGACACTACAGTAACAGAATTCTGCTTACCTCCATGACTTACCAGCACCCAATGAAGCAGTCCCTACAGTGCCTACTATAGTAATGAAGCCCCTGCATCAGGTAGGCTAGGCCAGCACAGCCCCAATCATACCACCCTATGGACTCTAAGTCATGAAGGGCCCATAGCACTGACATGTGGATCCTGTTTCGGCTATCATTGAACAGTGTAATCCCCAACACGTACAGTAGAAAGCTGCGGGTATATTGATCTACAAGGATTGTTTGACCAAGCCTCTCTGCCAGCACAGCCTCTCTGAGACAATCATAAGAGATACTGTGCCCTCCTCACACATTGGCTGATGCCCCTAGGAGGTCAAAGATCATACCGTATAACCAGCAAGGTGATGTTAGCCTAGCATCAAACTGAACAGGCAGCCCTACGCATTCCAACCTGGTGATTCCAGCAAACATCCCCGGTGTAATTGCAATCTTGCCTATCAGCAGATGGAAGGTATGCATGGAATCCATCCACTGCTCGATCATGGCAGTAATGATAAGCCTGTTGCATCTTTTCTCCATGCCAGGGAAGCAAGTGATATACAGACCAAAATAGCTTCGGTCCACTCTTGCACAAATCTCCCTTGGCAGCTGGGAGTACCATTCAAAGACGCCACAGATGTTACCACTGCTTATCACTGTCCACTCTCTCTACAAAATACAGAATTTAGGTCAAACTTCAGATTGAATTACAGAGTGCACAGAATAATTTTAGAGGTACAAAGCTCCTCCTTCAAACCCTAAATGTACTTATTCATGCATATGAAGCCCTAAAATGCATAATTCTCTAAAAAACAACTGAAAAATGGGATGTTTAGTCCATTTTTCTGTGCTATCTGTGCCATACAAGGCATACATGTGGTACACATAGTGCTATATATGCCTTATATAGCACAAACCCGCTTGAAAAACCCTGATTCTCACCAAAAAATCAAGATAAACGCGAGCCTACTTAAGCCTAGCATACAATTCTAGCCTAACACAAGCCTAAACACATTAAAAATAGCCTAAAACTCAATTTTTGGAAAAACCATAAAAATTGAAAAACCAAGCCAAGTCACAAAAAACTCACCGTCTCGGGAGGAGCTCAGGATTGATGCGAGTTTATAGCAAAAGTCTCCATAATTGCATCATCAAAATGGGCTCCAAAATAAGCATCACAAATTGTAAGCTCGGTTAGAGCGTAACTCGAGACAGATTCAGGATCCCGGGGGTCGGTTACATCCTAATTTTGGCCATTTCTACAAAAATGTAAAGTTTTCAGTTCGGGGTTTCAGAGGAAATCGAGTTTTCAAAGGGAAACAAAGTGATTTTTGAGTTGGAAGCCTGGAAATATAAAATTTCCAAGCTATGTGCGCCACACATAGGGGAACGTGCACCACACATTACAATTTTTGCTAACCTGCACCTAGCATTGTACACTCCTGCTAATATGTGCCTGGGTCCTATAAAGATGCACATAAAGAATTAGGCCTTTGGCAAAAATTTTAGAATTTTTTGAGGTCGTTTGCTCCACCGAGCTTAATTTTCACGAGCCGCGATGTGTGAAAAATCCAGAAAATTAGTCATAATGCAGTAAAGTGATACTCAAAAATTCATGTATTTTTCCTGGACTATTTCAATATTAATTTCACTAATAAATTATTTTCATATATCTGGCAAAGACAAGAAATTGATCCAATAGACGATCAAAAGCAGTCAAGCCTTTGACTTTTGGTCAAGCCATTGACCATATAGTGTTGCATTCCTAGAGAGGGTGCCAAATGCAGACTTTGGAGATAGACAACACTTATTTGATGGTGTGAGAACAAGATCTAACTGTTGATCACCCAGACCCAGCAGAAGGTCACCTCTGGTTCTGCTGTAGAACTGCCCGATCCAGCAAAGATCATCAAGTCAAGCCTTGACTACTTAATCCTAACACTTAAGCATCTGAACACTGATTTTAGGTGATTTACTCGCAAGGAAGCCATCGGTCTCGTAGTGACCACCGGTCAACCCTGATCAGAGTAGCCTGAACACCAGGCCCTTAGTTATGAAGCTAAGGTATTTACTGGTCAAAACTGTCAACCATTTTTCTAGCATATAGGCCTTGGTTTTCAAAGAAAAAGCCATTTTTCTCTAGGTTTTCGTCGGTTTTCTTCTTGATCTGGCTAATTCAAGGCCATTCAAGGCCTCTCCATGCCTTGGGTGCCTTGGATCTGCCCTAAATCTTTCTGGATCTAAAATAATTTTAACTTTAAAATTGTTTTTCATGATTTGGATGCTAATCCATGAACCAAAACCCAGTTTTGGGTCCAATCTACCTAGATCAGGGCCGGATTTCTGCTGAAAATTTTTTGATTTTTCACTCATTTTAAAAGCTATGTGTGCCACACATGGCTCTATGTGCACCATATGCCCCCTATGTGTGGTGCACATAGATCTATGTGCACCACACATAGATCCCGGTTTTCATAGAAAAACCTGATTTCAACCCGAACCACTTCAATTTTGAATTTTCCAGTGACTCTAGTAGCCTTTCCATGCACTAGGGGTTCTGGATCTGTCATAAATTATCCAGATCTACTTGGTTTTAGCTTTAAAATCATTTATTTCAATTAATTACTTAATTAATTGTTTGGTTCATCAAATCGAAGGCCAAAACAAGGTCAAAATGAGGTACTCTCTTCATTAAAGTTGTTGGATTTGGTCTGTAGATTATTTTTGTACTGACAGATTTCATTTTCTTGCAAATTCATCAACTACATGTGCCACATGTTGGTCTATGTGTGCCACACCTTGCCTATGTATGGCGAACATAGCCTGATGTGCGACACGCATAGTTCACATTTTTCCATAAAAATCATATTTTGGGCCATATTTTCACTGTATTTTGATGTATCCAGTGGTATTTGAGTCTCATAATGGCTCAAGTATTATGGACTTATGATATAAAAATTACATTTAATTAATTTTGACCTCAAAATTAATTTTTATGATAAAATGCAATTTTTGATCGTGTAAATGTTATTTTTGAAAGGATTGGATTTTATTTGGTCGAGTGGCTTTCTCCCATAATTTTGATGTGATGTTAGCCCTCCCATTTAATTTTCCATGATCAAACAAAAATAATTTTACTTAAAATTATTTTTATTAAAATGAATTTTCACGATCCGGCTCGTATTAATTCAAGTAATTATTGCCTAATAATTACTGGATTTTAACTCTTGGTTTGTACTTTTAAATGGTATTGGACTAGTCAATTAAATCCAAAATTCATTTACTACTAATGAATTTTATTTATTTATTTTGCATACTAATCCATCCACATTTTTGGATCGTGCAAAACCAAGGAGAATAGTACCCGGGAAGGAGGGGATGTTACTTAACATCCCAAAAATATGTATGCGAGGATATTTATGTAATAGGATAGGATTTATTGTTGGTCTGTAATAATTAATCCCCCTATCTCGTGTGTATCCCCCTAACTTCCTTGATCCCTTTCACCGGCCTTTATTTTTATTCATATATTTGCCTAAATATATTATGTCATCATGTCACATGCCATGTCACATGCCATGTCACATGCCATGTCACATGACACATGCACACACTACTATACATGCCTTGCATATACCGTATACCATGACATATTGTATTTTTATATGCATATACGTATAAATATGCAAATATGCCAATACATCAATGCACAATCCAATACGCTCAATCATCCAATATGCGTTATCATGCACATATATGCCATGCCATGTCATATACTATACCATAACGTATGTCATAATGCATGACATACCGTATGCCATACATACACTATGTTGAATACACATTCACATACGCACCATTATGCCATGACATGCATATGCCATGCCATTCATCATCCCACATGCCATGCATATGGTATGCTAGACATTATACCATGTCATGTATATGCCATGTCATACATCATATTCACATGCCATGCATATGGTATGCCATACATTATACCATGTCATGTATATGATACAACATTTCACATGTCATGCCACATGACACAAGCACATTCCACTATACATGCCATGCATATGCCATGTCATACATCATCTTACATGCCACGCATTTGGTATGTCATACATATAACATGTCATGCATATGCCATGTATTACATCATCACACGTATCATGCATATGATATGCCATACACATGCCATGCATACGTTATGCCATTTATTATGCCATGTTATAACATATGCTATGTCATGCATCACTTTACATATCATGCATATGATATGTCATTCATCCCATATACTATACATATGCATTCCATATGTTATACGCCCAACGCTAAAATGAATCAAAAACATTAAAACACATAACGCCATATGCTATTTGCCATAATATGTACTTACATATTAGGTTGCCATATCATGCATATGATATGTTATACACACTCACATGACATGCATATGCCATGATTAGTTTTATCGCTATATCATTTGATATGCATATTGTCGCACCCTAATTTTGGATCGGTCGGATTGATTGGGATGAATCGAGCGTATCTCCTCATCGTTTTGCCTTCACGGGCATCTCGGTTCGTCTCGGTGCAGTTCAGGATTCAAGTTAGGGTTGCTAGAGGGGCATTTTGGTCATTCTAGGTACTTGCCCGAACGGGTATCTTTAGGGCACCGATTCGGGTATGTTACTTACCCGTACGGGTATGTAACTTACCCGAATCGGTCCCCAAAGATACCTGGATGGGTAAGTTCCCTCAGACACTATAATTTGATAATTTGCTCAGAATTACTGGATGAACAGAAAAATTCCAAAAAAGTGAATAGAAAAAAAAACTTAATTAACTAAACCTACGAAATTACAAATTAATTTTGGCTTTAATTTCAATCAAAAATTCAAAAGATCCATTTAGCTTTGACTTGATTTAAGTTAATTAGGTTGATTACCTTGACATTGGATTGGATTGAAGCTTGAAGATCAAAAGGAGAATCAACAAAAGGTAAGGTTTCTCACTTTCACTTTTGATTTCAATCATTTTTGACTTGTTTTTGATGATCTAATATGAAATAATACATGATTCATGTTTGATTTTGTGGGTAAATGATTCAGATTGCTTTTTCTTGATTAATTTTTTGGCCATGCATGCACATTCGGGTAAGTTTTTATGGAGTATTGATGATCATACCCGTATGGGTATGTTGTATCTTGTACGTACGGGTATGTTCTAGTATGTTGCATGTGTGTTTGAATATGATCTTGCATGTTACGCGTGTGTTCGGATGTGATCTAGCATGTTGCATGTATGTTTGGGGTATGAATATACCCGTACGGGTATGTTCACTTACATACATACCCGTACGGGTATGATCATAAAATGTTGACTTTATTTTTCTTTCAGCCGAATCTTCCTTGCTTAATTTTATGCATTTTGGTATGATTCACGTGTTAAACTCATATGTTTTGCTAGTGGTTTGATGTTTTGAAGGTTAATGTTATGTTTCAAATGGTTTTGCTTAGATTCGATTGCATGATTAATGATTGTGTTTATTTTTTGTGTATCGTATTTTTGTTCCTTTTTACGGATTTTGTTTGAGATTTTGAAGGAACTATACAGAGATTAGGGTGTAGCATTAGTTTTGACTTTAGGATTCAAACAAAACCCTAATTCGGTGTAATACGGGAAAACATGCGGACACAGACTTTGAGGCCTTTAAGCCATTTTATGCTTTCCTTATTCATTTTGACGGGTTGTATTAAATACCCAAGTTTGTTTCCTATTTATTGCTTTTCATTCGAGCGGGTTGTATGTAAATGCCCGTATTTATTTCTTACCTTATTCCTGCTTTACTGCTTTCCTACGTGCTAAATACCTTATATGCCTATTACCATGAAACTGGACTTAATTCAACTACAACCTAAATTGCATGTGATTTGAATTTTCATTAAAATCAGATAAATTGAATATAATAATATGGAATAGAAATATAATTGAAATCCCGAACCCAACTCTGAAGAAATTTGGGCTGCTTTCTAACACAGGAAGGCTCGGGTTTAAATTCTCGATTCATTTTTATCACTCAATCGAGTTGGTAAAGTGGATCGGGTGGCAACTCTATAGCATTTCTTGATGCGATCTCTCTAGGTCTGTAGGTTAACCATGGTTTAAATCACTCGAGAGCAAGCACCACGACATCTAACGCCGAACAGCGTGCAGTACTCCCACGTCTGGGATGTGCTACTCCTCATAGTGGCGACTTCGCTGGGGAAAACCGATCTAGAGATTTCGATTCGAAAGATTCTGTATTATTATATTCACTTATCTGATTCTTAATGAAACTTTATTATTTTAGGTTGTTAGATATATTGCACGACCTATTTGCATTCCCCTTTGGTCCCTCAAAACCCCGACGCGCTAGGTCATTTGGGGACTCAAGAACTTCCTTAGTCTTGGACCCTATGACTGGCATACGTCACTCATCACCTGGTACTGTCGATCGCCTCTATGCGTTTGTTCACGCGGAAGGTACACTTAGGGATGGGAACCTTTTAGACCAAACCAAAAATAACTTACACACAGCATATTGCAAACCCTAGGTACAATTTTCCCTAGGAATACGTGTCATATTGCTTGTGTTTTGATCAAATTTGAACCAAATGTATTTTGATTAAACCCTAAAATGAAACCTTACCCGCCTCATCTCGATTTGAACTTTCAGGGTAAGTTCATTTTATTTCAGGATATAACCTTAATACATCTTTTCACCGTTTCCATGCGCTAAAACCTGATCCAACTCGCGTCAATTGTGAGCCAACGCTCATTTGACAATAGAATCCATCAATTGTGAGTCAACACTCATTTGGTGGAATAACAACAATGATTTAGTTAAACCTTGAACGAAACCCTGTTCATTTGGATTCCCGAAGATCCACAAAAAGAACAAGTTCATTTTGTTCAAAGATTAACCATTTCATATCACGAGATTTATATTGCAAACCCTGTCAAAATCATCAGAATTGTAAGCCAACGCTTATTTTCAACGGACTTACCAATTGTGAACCAACGTTCATTTGGTAAAATTTTGACACAACCCAACTCATCGACTTCGGTTCAAATTGATCACATGATACGTTGCATTCATGCACGAGAGTTTTTCGCATCTGGAAATTCAATCGAAATCTGGACGAGAGCCCACCTAGGAAATTTGACCTGCCAATGTCTGAGGTGTTATAAGATTGGAAGGGAGGGAGGCATGTTTATTTAAACCATGTTCTAATCCTTTTGTGTTTTATGTCAAACACGCATACATTCATCACTGCTAACCAATTTTTGTGGCAGCCATAACATTCCTTGATTATAGATATCATTTTAGGACATTCATACATCCTATGTGATACATCCAAGATTCAACATTCATTCATTCAAATACATTCTTAGGAACATCATGCTAACACATTCTTTTATAGTCTACATCATAGGCACTTTGTGGATCAGGGATTCTCAAGGAAGGCTCATACGCGCTGACATTTCAATTGCATCCGCATCTTCTTCTGCATCCTCATCATCTGCATCTTCATCAACTTCAGAAATGGCACAGCCAAGCACACCCAGTATTGAGGAGATAGTG
>CANYBF012331415.1:0-12960 GCA_948192965.1 Dalechampia spathulata | reverse complement strand
AATGATGCTAGGCTAGGCGATTATTTTTCCTAATTGGAAGTAATTCAAGTCATTCATTAAATGATTATGTGAGATCTAAATGATCCTAATTCCATTGGCAAAGCATTATTATCTCTAATTCTGAGTCGCATAGAACCATTGTTGTTCCTAGTGCATGTAAATAAGGCCTGTTGCATATTTCTAAGTTCTAGTATATTACTAAGTGGGTTGTTTGATACGGAAAAGTCACTCGACTTGCTAGAGTGGTAAAGCAAGATGCTATCCTGGTTACGATCTGCGGTAGTACTTCTGTGGGTTAGAGGATCTAGTTTGAACACGAGGGATGTTGGATTGCAACTGTTAACTAGAGTCGGGTCTTCCTAATTCTTCATGCAATTTTAGGATGACTTAGTGAGAATCTATTTCCACCTTGTCTATCCTGGGATTAGAGGCGTTTCATAGAGTTTGTTTCATGGCGTCTTACAAATAAGGGAAGATTGGGGCGTACGAGACTTGCTTGGCAAACTATAACCGGCTTAATGCCTAATTGCCTTTGGTCTATTATTGAATCCATGATCATATTCAATTAATGAATACTTGATGCTTTCGGTTGGGAGAATTACTTTTTATTGATTTTCTCCAATTCATTATATTTTTTTGTTTCATTGATTTCAATTACTTTCTAATTCATTTAGTTTATTTTTAAATGCAAAGGATTAAGTGAGGTAAAATCGTCTCTGTGGGATTCGACCCTTACTTCCACTGCTACAAAAACTCATAATTCCAACATGTGGCTTGTAAGGAATTAATTTGATGGAAGCAACACCCGATCAAATCCAAATTAAGATTATTAATCATGTACAAAGCCAAAATGATGTGATTTACTAAATGCATTCAAGGATAGAAAATATTTAATCTAAAACATAAATGTTAGTAAAATTAAATTAATAAAAATTAATTAAATACATACTTAAAAATAATCAATTTTTGCCTTTATCAAAATCAGAAAGTCAATAGTAATATTCTTATCATTAATGATAATCTTTATGTGAAAATTATGATAGTAATATTCTAAGTTAGCCTCTAAAGCTTGTTGTTCTAGTGGAGCCTCAAAACATTTATTTTAAGAGAGGATGTAGGCATTTAGACCAAACCATTATATATTGTGTGTCTACTATTTTCTTCTCTTCTTCTTATTGTTTAGTCTACTATTTTTAATTGCTTTACTTTAAAAATGCTTTTGTAAAAAGGATTTCACTTAAATCAATCTATGATTTTTCAAAGGTGATTTTTCTAAAATCAATCAATTTATTTTTGCAACTTTAATTTATTTTTGAATTGATTTTGTTTTGATAAAATAGTTTGTTATAGTTCATTAGTTTCAAAAATAATCTACTAGTTTTGAAATAATTTGCTAAAATTATGTTAATTGTTTTAAATTTATCAATTCACCCCCCCTTGACCACTGCTTTTAAGATTAATATTTGGTATCAAAGCTTATCTTTATTTTAGAAGTTTAACAGCCTTAGAGAGATCAAATAGCAACTAGTTTGAGTAGCAATATGGTCCTTGCTCTAAATGTTTAAGGGTATTCAACAACAAGACCTCCTTTGTTTAATGGAACAAACTATTCATATTAGAATACTAGAATGAGGAACTTTATTCAATCGATTGATATTGAATGTTGAAAAAGAATCTTGTTTGATGCAATACTTCCTATCGAGCTAAATGAAAGAAATTACATCGATGCCGATTGGAAGCATCTTGTTTGCTCCAAATGTTGAAGGGCATTCAACAACAAGACCTTCTTTGTTTAATGGAACAAACTACTCATATTGGAAGACTAGAATGAGGAACTTTATTCAATCGGTTGATATTGAATGTTAGAAAAGCATCTTATTTGGTGTAACACTTCCTACTGAGTTAAATGAAAATTACATCGGTGATGAATGGAAGCTTATCTAAGATAATTCTAAAGCTATAAATATTTTACATTATGCTCTTCATGTTAATGAGTATAACTATATTTTTGCTTGTACTATAGGATAACAAATTTGGAATAAATATGCAGTTAATTATGAAGGAACAAACCAAGTTAAGGAGCTAAAGATAAACATTTTATTTTATGACTATGAAATATTTTCTATATAACCTGATGAGAATATTTCTCAAAGGAGCACCAGATTTACAAATATAATAAATAAAGTAAAGAACCTTTGAAAAGATGTTCCAGAAGAAGCACAAGTGAAGAAAATCATGAAATCATTACCAGAGAAATATGAGTCTAAAGTTACTATTTTATACAAGGAAAAGAATTTTGCTAAGTTCACTTATGATAAACTTATTGGCTTGCTACTTGCATATGAAATTATTCTTGATAAATAAAAGGAATAAAATGAAGATAAGAAGAAAAAGTTCATTACACTGAAAGCTTTATTAAGTGATGAAGATTCAAGTGATGATAATAATGATGTTGTCATGTTTGCACGAAGATTCAAAAAGTATTTTAAAAAAGATGATAAGTTTTTAAAAAGAAGGGGCAAAAAGAAGTTTCAGCTAAAAGATGAGCTACACTCAAAAAAGGAACACAAGAAGTAGTATGCTATTAAATGCAATAAGCCTAGCATATCAAGTCAAAACGTTTAAAATTAAAGAAGAGAGATTCAAAGAAGAAAAAGCTATGGTGGCTACATGAAATGATAGTGATAACTCAAGTTCAAAATCTAAATCTGAACAAGAAGTAACAAACATATACTTTATGGCAAAGAGTGATAGTGAAAGTAAAAGTAAAGATGATCAACAAGAGGTAAATTGATCTTACCATGATCTTGAAAGAGTTTTTGAAGAGCTGTTTCTAAATTTTTAAAATTAGGTAAAAAAACATTCTAGTTTGAAAAAGGATTTTAAAATTATTCAAGAAGAAATTTTTATTTTGAAAATTGAAAAAGAAAAACTAGAATCTAAAATTAACAAACTAATTTCGGATAATAGTGATTTGAAAAAGGACTTTGAAAATTTGAATAATGAAAAAGAGGTTTACAAATTAAGATTTCAAGTTCTTAAAGAAAAATAAGTTTGTCATGATACATATTTTTCAAATTCAAGAAAAATATAATATTTTTCAAAAAGAACATTTGTTTATAATTCAAACATAAGGTGTTTTGATTGTAATTATTATGGGCATTATTCTTATGTTTGTGGTTTTAAAAAAGGTGGCTTGAAAGGTAAGAAGATTTGGATGCCTAAGGGAACTCAAACTAATATTAATATGAAAGGATCCAATACACATTAGGTATCTAAAAATAGCTAGTTGATTACAGATTTATCTAACAAGGATGATACTAATAAATAGTCTCTGAAATAAGGTTTGAAAGAGAGCTATTCTATTATTAACAATAATGATGAAAATTAAAGGTTCATTTCGCTTATAAAAGTTGAAATATGCATAAATGTATATATTTGATAAAGATGATATTTAATAACATATTATTTGATTTAAAGTATTTATATGTTAAATAAGAATAAACAATATAATATATATATATATATATATATATATATATATATATATATTAAATCTCAAAAGTATAAATTTGAAAAATTTTCTAAAATACCACCTTGTAGTATTTTAAATCTTTAATGAAATATTTGAATCATATGACATTTGATTAAAAAAAATGTGTATTTTATTCTTAATTTTTTAAACCAAATAAAATATTTCATCAAATATAGATATGTTATAAAATAGATATGTTATAAAATATTTATATTTAAATATTAGATATGAAACCTTAATTATAGAATGATCTTTAGAAAAAATAAATGAAATTTTAGTTTTCCATTTAAAACTGATTTAAAATGAAAAAATAAAGACTTATTAGAATAAAAGTTATATTTAGATATTTATATTGTTATTAAAAGTTATTGGAATAAAACTAGTTAGTTATATTTAAATATGAGATGCAAAATTTTAATTATAAGTTATCAAGGAGAATTATCTTTTTCAAAAAGAAAGAAACGTATTTTCACATATTATAATAATAAGAAAATGTTGTGTAAATAAGATAAAATTTAAATTTTTAATTTAAAATATATTTATTTAGTAGTTGTTTGATTTAAGTAATACAGAATATTAAAAAAAATATCATTTGACAAGAAATGAAGTGGTGTCAATGAACATTATTTTAGCTTATACTAAAATTTTTATATTAATTATTTAGTATATCATTAATTATAATTTATTTTCTTATTAAATAAAAAATTTCATATATTGAAATTTATTATTTTTATGAATTAACATAATTATTGTTAGTTGATTTTAATAATTTTTATTTTTATCAAAAATATAATATTGAATAGTTATTTGAATTAAAATCTATACTTCCTCCATCTTAAATTAACATATACATTTTTAATTTTAAAATAATTAAAAAATGATAATTAATTTTGTTTGAAAATGTAAATTTAAATGTATAATTCATATCATACCTATTAGGATATTTTTGATCCCTTTGTATCTATCTTGATATTAACAAATTATTTTACATTGAGTTATTTTACTTTGATTAAAGTTATGATAAATTGCATGAGTTTTCTCGTCATATTTCAAGTTAACTCTATCATTCCTCATAATAACTTATGGTACAATCATTTCAGCCTTGAAACAGTCATACCACTCTCTACTATAAATAATGTTGTATTTCAATTTTTTTGGTGATAAATGATAATATGTAAATGTATGGTCATACCTTTACTTATAAGACCATCCTATAGTGGTTTGGTCATTCCTTTGGCCTCACATACAATTTTACAATATTTATAAACTACCTTTCTAACAATCATTTAAAACAATGTATAACAACTTGAAATGCATTAAATGCATTAGTAACATGTATATAAAGTGAGACAATGGTAGTTAATATTAGAGGTTGATTTAAACAAGTAAC
Source organism: Dalechampia spathulata (assembly GCA_948192965.1). Lineage (NCBI taxonomy): Eukaryota > Viridiplantae > Streptophyta > Magnoliopsida > Malpighiales > Euphorbiaceae > Dalechampia > Dalechampia spathulata. Next base: position 8,035 of record CANYBF012331415.1, on the reverse strand, counting down.
TTTCTTCTTACTAATTAATTGATAATTATCTTATCTTGTAATTATTACTCTTAACTCTTGATTGTATTCTTTATATATTATTCTTATTAGGTTTAGTGAGAGTCATTTCATTAGGATTATTATTTTTATAATTTGAGAGAAAATAATGAGATTGAATCTTATTGTAAAGGTTTGAGTGTAATCCTTTGAAAATACTAAGTTTAAATCTAGAATTATGATTCTACGGTTGCATTCTTTGATAAAAATAATGGAAATCTGAATTTTTGTTTGGGTAAATAGATATAGGCAAAGTGAATATTGAATTAATATAAATTCATGTTGTCCATTTAAGATTTTAGTACCCTTAATCTAATTATGTGATACAAGTGAAAATGTACATATTTTATACCCCTATTCTTCTAGTTTTCAATACCATTTTGTTATTTTTTCATCATAGTTTTAATACATTTCATGCATTTTCATGTGTCATTTGCCTTTAGTGTTCTTAGTTAACCATTCAATGTTTTCATTGTATTTTCAATGAATTTATGTATATTTTCATTTATAATTATTAATTATTGCATTTACATATTTTTATAATGTATTTGCTAGTTTTTAATTTGTAATCATGACCATATGCATAAGGTAAAAGCCCTCATTTATTAAAGAATCAAATTATCACAATATGTGTATAGAAGTTAGTTAATAGAATAATGAAATATGTAAATATTTTTCATATATTAAATGAAAGATTTAACTCTTAAAAACTTATTTAAGTAGTATTAGACTCTTTAAGCTTTTCAACGCATCAAAAATCATGTAAATCAAAGCTCTATAACTCAAGATATAAAGAAAACAAGCATACTAAAAAGTTCCAGCAGATTACATTACTCATATGGCCTTCTCTTCATAAAATTTCACTCTCCAACAACTTACACGAGTCATGTAACCATTTGCATGAGTCATAAAAACCTCTCGCATAGATTTTATATGATTTTTGAAGGTAAAATGAGGGTCATTGAATCTATAAATCAAGAGTCATAATTAAATATTTGAATTTAGATTTTTACATTGTTTATAAAACCTCATTTTTCTTAGGTTTAAGAGGGATTCATTCATTCATCTATTTACCATTTTCATTTCTCATCTACATTTTTTTCTTTTTTTAATCATTCTTATTTTTCTTTTATTATTAATTTAAGGTTTTGCTATGGATTTTCCCTAGCAATTTCCATTTTCTTCTCATCAATCTATGGAGCTTAAAGGAGATTAAGGTTTGGAAATTGAAGATCAAGATGCAAACAAACAAGGAATAATCAAGATGAAATGGTTTTTATTGTTATTTTTCTCTCTTTATTTCTTTATTATTATAAAAGTATTTCCATTTACATGATTATGAATAGATATCTATTAGGGATTGAATATTTGATTGTAAATTATTTTAGATTTCTATATGATTTTACATATATTATTGATATTTGTTGTTGATTTATGACATAATGCTTAATAAGTATGATTAGGATTGACTACTTCAGTTTTAAAAAACATATGCATTAATTTATAAAAATATTTCTAAAAATTATAATAATTTGAAAATATGGATAAATTCAATTAATAAGAATGGTTCATAAATAAAAGAAATAAAGATTTTGAAAACATACTCATAAATATAATTAATAAGAATGACATACAATTAAAATAAATGATCGATTAGCTTATAATAAGAGATAAATGATCGATTAGCTTATAATAAGAGAGGGCAGCGGTATAGGGTAAGTATCCAGTGTCCTCTACATCATTCCTACTTCCGGTGTAAGCATCTTCAATGACATTTCATGCTACGAGAGTACTGCTTCGCTGAGCTGACATTTCATCTTCAATGACATGTCATTTAAATGACATTCTACTCTCCTTTTATACATTGTATTTTGTCGAAAAAGAATATGTCTATTCCATTAAAAAATAAATTTAGAATAGTCAAGAATGTCCATGATAATTGTGAATAAATAATCGTATTACACTTGTCTGTCATTTAAATAATTTAAAAATATTTAAATAGTGTTAATTTTTATTAAAGTATGTGTAATTAATTAAATTATTCCTTTGATATTTAATTGTAAGAAAGAAAATGATAGTAATAAATAGATTAAAATGAAAAGAAACATAAAATTTAATGGAATATAACTGTATTATGCATATTTAATAAAATATTAATAATTTATAAATATTTCATTATATTTGAAATGCTATATTTTAATCATATTTTAAAAATATCTTATTTTCTATATTTAGAAAATTTAATATATACTATTAGTTTATGATTATCTTTGTTAACTTTATATTAATTCATAATTGTCTTTTGTAAAATCAAGATTTTTTTATGAAATTTTTAAAAATTATTATGCAATTTGAGATAATTTGATCAATCAAATTTAGATGTTTCAGATATTAATATTAAACAATACATATTTTTTTTTTAAAAAAGGGCTAAATTTTTATCACCATATTTCTATTGTACTACAATCTAATTAGACTAACACAAACAACGCCTAAAGATAATCAATTGCAACTTATATTTAGATAAAATATTTTTATAAATATCTTAAATCAGATAATTCATTTATTAAATTTAAATATTTTAAATATTTACATATATAAAATATATAAATTTCAAAACTTGTACCAGAATATTCGCTAAAGTTATGTCTTAATATACGAAATTTCGTATTTGTTTCACTAATTTAATATAGACACCAGCACGATACACCCGATTGTTTTTTCTTTTCGCTTCAAAACGCTGCCTTTCTCCTAATTCCTATACCATCCTGTTCATATGATTGCTATTAGGATATACTTATATAAATACTAATTAAAAGAGTTATTGGGTTTTATTTTAATAATTAAAATATCATTTTTGGTGATTTTTTTATTAATGGAATAAAGTTAAATGAATTTTTAATTCATTGTTTAACAACATAAAAGATTTATTAGATAATCATATTTCCACTTCAAAGTTTACTTGTCCAGTTTTCAATATTTCCTACAAAAATTTCATATCTTCTCATTATTCATCACATAAAATTAATCAAAATCATAAATTAACTAAATAAAATTTAAAATTTTTTTTATTATGTTTCATTTTCATTAAAAATTATCAAATATTTCATATTATTTTTTATCATTCAAATTGTTAGAAGTTTATAGAATTGATCAAATGAATATTAAAATTGAAATTCATTAAATAGTAAATGTTAAAATATTATTATTGAGAAAAGCGATTATCAAAAATAATGATCTTTAAATGAAGCATTGTTTTCTAGTAAAATTCTCAGATTCTAGTGTTAAATGATTCTTAGTTTCGCATTTATGGCATGTTTCAGTTGAACCTTTACCCTTCACTCTTTGTCCTCATTATCTATGATTATTATAATATAATAAAAACAATTTACAAATTTTTCTAAGTCGTTGAAAGCATGACAAATGTTATATTTTTCATTCGCATCTAAAATAATTGCCATTCCTACGAATTATTTATATTTAGTCTTCCAACACATTAACTAAAGAATGCCGAAAATATTTAAAAACAACCATGATGGAAAATTTGGCGAGATATCGGACTAGATGCATGCAATGATGAAAATGATATGCAATTCTATTTGCCAATTTGGTAGGAATCCTATTCCACAATAGTACGTGATAACAATCTATCATATATAATATCCCAAAATATCTATTATTCCATAAACTTATAGCCTTAGTTGCACATATAACTAGATGAACATGGCAAAATGATTCTAAAATAATTGAGAATTGTCAGTTGAGAGAAATATTGAGACATGAAGATAGAGAATAATTAAATTTTTAAAACTCAGTATAAAATATGAAAAATATATTAAGAATCCAACTAACAAAATGAATTCAATGACGAGTTGCCTACCTTTTTGAACCTTGATAATATTGCAATTTTATTTTACTTTTGAATAGAAATTACTCATACAAGTACGAATAAATTTAAAAACAAAAGAAAAATACAGGAAATATTACAAAATATAGCTATCATAGTAAATCATATATCTCTGTGGTGCTGCCATATTTATTTTAATTGTTTTTGTGGTTATATTTTATTTGATCATAAAATAATATTTCACAAACAAATACTATGCCCAGTAACTAAAACACAATAAATAATAAATAATTCCAAAACACCAACACAGAACGCATGCTTTCATCTTGTTGAGTCATTGTTTTCACCTGTACAGAAAATCCTATTTTCATGGCTACCCTTTTTTTCTTGTGCCGCCACTGTTATATGCGCCTCCACCATCCTCCGGCTTCACTTCCTCTCACTCCGAGCAAAAATTTAGGGTTTCCTGGTGTGTACATTTCACTTTCCGAGCTGGATTCTCTTTTCATTATCTCGCGAGTCTCCACATGCTGCTGGTTCAGCGGTTTTGTTGATTAGCCTCTCCCTGGATCCATTAATACTTCACCTCTCTCGCATCATATCGAAGCCTAGGGTTTTGAGCGTTGTTAACTTTTGCCAAGTCCATTATTTAAGAAGATTAGAATTCACCTATGGTATATCAATTAGGGCACACGGAAGGCAACATTGTTTGATATTGTATATAGTATTAGTTTTAATTTTATTCAGGGCTTTGGTGGATTTGGATGGCGTTGGGAGACTTAATGGCGCCTAGGTTTTCTTCTTCTTCGCAATCTTCTGTTGCTGCTGTTGTGTCATCTAATCATTACGACGATTACTCTGCTCATAGCGGCAGCGAGGTGGCTGCTGTTGCTGTTGGTGATTTCATGTCACAGAGAAGAGATTCGGACAGTGCGAGTAGTAGTTATGGAAATGCTGCTGTTACAACTACAAGCATGGCTTATCTACCGCAAACTGTTTTCTTGTGCGAGCTTCGGCATGATGCTTTCGAAGCTTCCGTGCCTACTGGTCCCTCTGACAGCGGTCTTGCTTCTAAATGGCGGCCCAAGGACCGAGTAAGATTACATTATTATTGTTTCCTCTGTTATCTTATCATTGTCATTATTATTATTGCAGTTTTGATTATTAATTGAATTGGAGTTATAATGTTATCGTGGTTTTTTATTATTACACGGAGTTATTACAATGTGGTTTCGTTTGATTAGAATGGATTATATAGGATGGTTTGTGGCTGAACGATGCGATGTTATGGGGCTTTGCGACATCGATTCCTTTTCTTTTTTTTTTTTTTTTCTCGTTTTGAAGTATACCAAAATTATCTTCTCAAATCAAATACCTGGGGTTGACCATAAGCGTTCTCTTTTTCCACTCAAGGTTTGGTTTACATGTTCAAAAAAAATATAGTACTAAATGAAGTTAGACGACTCCTCCCCACAGAAACATGTGTGCTTCTTGTCCATTCTTATTTCATTTCCTGTCATAAACTCGTCAAACAGCTCATCTAAAGTTGTGCCAGTGATATGATTAAACCTTCTCAATTTCCATTCTTCTAACTTGTCCTCATGACTATGTTTTCCTGATACACTTATCACAAATGCTGGCAATTATGGTGTATCAGCATATCTATTTTAACGTTTTCATTTTGGCAACTCTTGTCTTGGAAGCATGTTACTCTTCTATTATGCTACACTGGCGATCATACAACACCTGAGATATTAGTTCATCCATCATACTTTAGTTTTATAGCTAATAGAAACTCACCATCTTCTTGAGCAAAATATTTGGGAATTTTGAGGTAATGCAACTCCATCTAAACTAACATCTTCACGTTTGTCTCTACTAAACTTGAATTGTATGTTCTTTCATTGATGTTCAGCATTTCTTCTGCTATTTTCCAGGAAGTTTCTTTGGGGACCTCGTATCACATTACAGGCAATGATTTTTTTTAGTGAAATGTGAAGCAGTCCAGTTTTTTCCATTGTGCATTTTGTTATGGGCACCACCAAACTTGTTTCTAAATTGTCCATTTTCAAGTTATAATATACATTTTGAGCATTTGTAAACATAGAATGAGCTAAATCTCAAAAGTTGTTCCTGATTGTATAGATGTCATCATTTTTCTTGTTACCTATTGTTATGATGAAAGCATTGTTATATTTCTTTCATACAAATAATAGAATGATTACAACCTATTTATATACAAATTATTATGTAAACTAGGAAATAAATGTATAGGAAATAATCTAGCTAAATCAAAGAATTCCTAAACTATTTGTCTAAATCTTAATCTTAATCACAAGAACCTAACATGTAACTTTTTTCATTTGCCCCCCTAAGAAAAGAAACCATTGCTTCCACAGTCAAAAACACTAGAAAGGAAATCATTTTTCCCATAATAATAACCTTATAGGAAAAAAAATCTTGTTCATATCCAAAATTGAAAAAAATTTTGTTCATGTCCAAAATCCATGTTGATTTTATTTATATTTGATTATATGTGCCCGTAAGGAAAGAAATAATTCTGTTCATATCATAATATCATGATAAAAACGTGTGCTCTTTCCAAAGAAAATGATGAATCTCTCATTTTGTTAAGTTATTGAAGAGGAAGATAAAACAGGAAACAGGAGAAAAGAAGAGCACTCAACTCAACTCAGCCATAACCTCAAGTTATTTGAGATCGGCTATATGGATTCTCTTTCTACTCATCTCGATTTTGGAAGAAACTATCTCATTCAAATCTAATGTTGTGCAACAACAATACTTTCCAAATCATATACCTTGCAAGAAACTATGTAAGCTATTTATTCTCCTCCAATACTAACATCTTCTACATGCATAAAAATTGCTGAGATGTTATTTTTTGATTACTTTTAATAATATAATCTTTTTGCAGGAAGAATGTAATTATTCCATAAGTTATTCTTTAAATACGAATTCACCACACATCACAAACTGAAATGCTCTCTAAGCAAGTAAACATGATTGATCACCCGTAATCGGTCAATGCTCTCTTCTGCACCTTAACCACCATTACTGCTCTATAAAATTGTTATTTTCGTATAATAAATAATTTGGACTTGGATCATCAAGAAAAGATGATAATATATATCTCTATTATGGCTAAATTTCTGATTGTTACACCAGAACAGGTAACATTTTGTCATACCCTTTTTGCTTTCAGTTCTTCAGTAATCAGTAACCGGGCTTGATTGTTCTTCTGAATCTCCCTGTCTGCCTGATCAATTTTGACCTTTATTTTTGGATCATCATATGGTCGGAATCTTACAAAATAAAAGGTCAAGATCTGCATTGGAGTAGGCCACTCATCGACTGCATCCTTTGAGAATTTGGCATCAACAGTTCCAACCCCTTCTCCTTTAACCAGCTGTTCTTCACGTTTAATGGTTTCTTCGAGCCCTGACTTCTTATCTAGATTTCCATTTGGCTTCTCGTGCAAAAAGAAATTGCCTAATCCAACAACTTTCTCAATAGCTACTTGAGCCGTTTCGGATCTCACAACCTCCACACCCATTGTCTTGAGCAAAGGTCACCCTTTAGAGACGTTATATCCTGATTTACAAAGCAATCAAGCATCACTTGTACGAAAATATATCTAATCATATTAAAAACAAACCAGTGGCAATACACGCGTCACAACTATAAGCATTCGGTCAAAGCTCAATGGCAGTTAGCAACAGCAGCATACAAGGTAATATGTCAATAACAGAGAAGAAATAGGAAAAATAAGACCAAAAAACTTTCCGAGGGACAAACAGCATAAAAACTCTCCAAAGAAAAAAGAGTTAAATAAGGGAAAAAAAGGATCCGCAGATATCTTTTATCCAACCTGCAACGTGGTAAACCATTGACTCATCCAATTTTCATGAAGGATACAACAAAAATAAAACTGACAGCAATTTAGTGTGCTTCTTAGTTATTTTACAAATGGCATATTGTTGGCATATAAATGAAGTTATTTTCACATGCAATATAAATCAACAAGTTTTAAATTTATAATCCTTAAATTGTAATTACGCCACCGCAAGAGTACGGGTCGCAACTGCAGTATAAGGGTATCGTTCACTGGGACCAAGAGCGGCTAAGTACTAG
>CANYBF012331141.1:0-14664 GCA_948192965.1 Dalechampia spathulata | reverse complement strand
AACTATATAAATAAGTACTCTGGCAATAAATAAAGTAAGTTTGACAAACCTAAAGTTATGTAAAAATAAAAATATAATTAATGTGTGTATACTATAACTCTGATGAGGTGATGATTTATTTATGATGTTATATTAAAACCTGGGAGCAGTAAATGTATTGGATTAATATGAGGTTGCATGAAAGTTATATACTTATATATAAAAAAAAAATTTACAGAATGTATAGAATCCTTTGTAGGATAATTATTGGCTTTCTAGGTTAGGAAGTTAATAATCATTTTACGGGAGCATGTTACGTAGCTGAAGCGCGTGACATACATCATCATTACTCAATTATGATATCATAATTAATTCCAATTTTATGATACTATCACTTATATATTATTAAACTTATGTTAAAACAATAATCTTAAACATACTTATTTAAACATATTAAGTGTTTTCAATATCAAAACCATCAATAAATCTTCCTTCAATGGGTTTATTTTTAATGGTTTTGTCAAAAATTCACTTTTCAACATCATTACATAAAACTCATATCACATCATGTATTTTCCATAATTGGCATAATTTCATGTCAATAACACACTTATAACATATAAAATAAGAGACATAAATCAATTCATGAATGCAAAGTGGGTGTTCGATTTACGATGTGATAATTCCTTTATTATATGATAATAATAAAGTTATTGTACAAGCTAAGGAACCAAGGTCTCATCAAAATTCCAAGCATGTACTTAAGAGATAACATTTGATTAGAGATGTCATTAGTAGAAGCAAGGTGAAGATTAATAGAGTTCCAATAATTCAGAATTTAGTGGACCTCTCTTTAAGGCATTGACATATACAAAATGAGAAGCATGTAGATGATTTTAAATTATTTGAATTGAACCAATTTGAATTTCTCTGAAGCTTATGTTTTAAAAGGATTTATCGTATAAATTAGTTAACCTTTTAATAATAAAGTTACTAAACAATTAGAACTAACCTTAATGATTGAAAATACATTAATAAGATTGTGATTGACAACTCAATTTGAAAATAATTAATACTTGAAGTTATCTTTAAACTGAACATATATATACTAATGAAATGGCCCTTACATGTGATGGAATTAAATCGGTGGTTGAAATTTGGTATTGACTGAAATATGCATGCATACATATGTATACTTATGTAGCAAATTAACATGTAAGCTAGATATTATATATTAATGTAAGCACCTTATTTAAATAAGGTTATGGGCTAATAAGATGCTTATATAAGCCTTGCCTACATGGAATTTTGGTGTGCTTGATAAAGCAATTAATATGATGTATTTGAATTAGTTGTATTATGAAACTTAACTAGTTTAAATGCACTTTACATTTGAATCATTGGATTATTATACATGTTTGATAATACTTATGTGTAATTGATTTTATCAAGGCACTGGAATTGGTTATGTGAGTGATTAGTAAACTATACTTGAACCATTATTAAAAGGTTGTCAAATTATTAATGAACCAGCTAAATTAATGTTAAACTTAATAGTATATAATGATGCCAACCTTACGCACGTTTAAGTTAATCATGCAATTTTTCTCAACTGAGAATAATACTATTGTAAGAGTGATGCAGGCTGCCTACTTGAATATTTAAATAAAAAGTGTAGTGAGTGGTTATTGAGTGCATGGAGTTGATTTTTTCTTAGGTGACAATAGAACGTGTGGTTATCAAGTAGTTCATATGATTTTTTTATGGATATTAGTCAAATATCCTTTAAAATGAATCCATGCATGGAATTCTATTAAACCAAAATGCAAAGTCATTTATGAAATTTGACAATGTATACAATTGATAATTAAGGGGACATGTTTGAGCTTATATATATAATTGGTGTAACGGATAATATATAGAGAATTATGTTTAATACTTGTTTGGGATGAGTTAAAATGCCTATACATAATTACTTTAATGCTTGTACATGTTAGTTTCCATCTTAAGTGATAAGATTAATATGAAAAAAGATGAAAGATTTAATAGCATAATTGAATATCAAATGAAATGTTAAAGTGCTTGAGTGTATGCAATAGATTCATCCTATTTATATGGTTAATGAGTGGAATAATAATGTTGGAATCCTCAACGCATGCATAATTATAAGAAAATAATGTATCAAATATGATACTTGAAAGGGAATGGAACACATGTAATGATAAATAATACTTTGCCTAACACATATGATACTAACGTAGAAGTAAATAGATACATATTTAATACCCATTTCATAAGTGTGTGTATGATATGAATATAATGATAATGCTTGAGTAATAAGTTGTATATCTCTTAAGGGAAAATGAATGTAAATAATTGAAAAATAAAGTACATACTTCACATGCATATAAATGAATATTGATTGAATTATTTAAATATGATAATTATTGGTAACTTATCATATAGAATACAAAGGTATACTTATACAAGCTATTACTTAATGATAAATATAAGACATAATTTAAAAGGATATATGTATATATATCATCCACCTTATTAAACTATAGATTGTAAGAACCAAAGAATATATGCTTATATATGTGTAAATTGAAATATTTAGAATATTTATATGGTTTATTTAATTGAAACATCAAGAAATTTATTGTTAACAGGTGAAGAAGATAGGAGGGTCATTAATCCTATTTCACGTATAGATAAAGGAAAAGTTAAAACAGGTTTGTGCTTAATAATAATTGACTTGTAAATGGGATTCACATATAAAATTAAAGGCTTGGTGACACAAACATGTTATTGTGAAGCATTGTGAATATTTGATTATTATTCATTAATATCAAAAATATTATTGATTTATAACTGTGTCATCATCACATAAATGCATACACGATAAAGTTTTGCATCGTATAACATTGGCATAACATTATGGAGGAATAAGAAAGGTACAGTTATATATATAAAAATATATATAAAAAGGGTGAAAAAAAGGAAGCACTAGTATATTTATATATTGAAATGATACAAAGACATAAAATACAAAAATGTTCTAGGAAAAATTAATTATTAAAAATATACCCAATATATCTTATGCATAAGCAAAGATAGAGATTGATGTGATCATAATGAAATGATGAATTCATAAAAAAATTGGTGAATTCATAGAGAAATAATGAAATGAAAAAGAACAGACGAATGAAATTCATATTTGCATTCATTATCATATAGCATATCATTACTACAAGAAAAAAGGAATGCAATTCATATTTACATTCATTGATACAGAGCATATCCTTATTATTCGATTGATATGCAAAGTGATAATATGATTTATCCATGAAAATGACATATGATATCAAGAGCTAATCACAGAGAATTATTATAACGATAATTCATTATTGATTCTATAATTTTATTTGCTATTATATTTATTATGATAAATTGCTATGTTTATTTGTTAAACTATTTTATTAATTATTCATATTTATTATAAAAAATAATAATAGAATTTTATTCATAACATAATTATTATTAGATACCACTCAATTTTATATTCAGCTTTTATCATATGATGAATACATGTCAAAGTAGTTCAGAGGAGCATCTGAATAAGCGAGGCACCAATATAATCAGGATACTTCTAGTCTTATATGATCCTCAAAATACATTTTGACAATATAATGTATTCCTAGTAGATGTTTTTGTTATGTAACTATCATTATACAGTTTATGGGCAGTAAAATATGTAATGCTTATGTAATAGCAGAGATGCTAAAATTACCTAGTATATGGCTTATCTAAATTATATGAATGATATTTATGTATAGAAGTTGTTTGATGGCATGTCATAATTTATATATAAATATTTTATATGAACAGGTGTAGTATAAAGCCATATATAATAAAGTGAATAATTACAAATATAGACTGGATATATTCCATCAAGATAAAAAAAAGTTTCATAAATGCTTTATAGAGTATTTAATGAATTCCTAATTGTGTGGTTTTTATTAATCATTCTATAAGAGTATGTTTTAACTAGTCACATGTGACATTTCTAATTATACCATTTATATTAAACACTTAAGTTATTTCCATGCATGGTTATACATGCATTATTATATATGGTCATACACACAATCATATTCCATGATCTTTAGTTATTCCTATATTAATTATTATTCACTATATTTTTGAACCACCTTTAGTTGATTCAGTTGCATTATCTAGTACACTCATGTATTTTATAAAATCCAATAAAATCAATTATTTTTTTCTGTAAGTATTGAGATAGCTTGGAACCATACAACTAGCATTTTTACAAATACAATAAGCCATTATTTACAAACACATATCACTCCCCCTATATGCATGATAGGCATGTTTTATGGTAGTAAAATTAGCCCATGATAAGTTTTAAATTTATAATCAATTATCCTATAAAATACACCTTCATAAGTATATGGGTCGTAATTATAATATAAAGGATGTTGGTCCCATAACAATTGATATGTTAGCTATTAGCTTCAATCAATTTTGTGCTAGCTAAATATTAAAGTTAATGTTCAAGAAAATATTAAGACTATGTTAAACTATTTTAAATAAATTATGGTAAATTAACAAGTAGAATTAAATAGAGGTATCTCTAGTAATTTCTAATTACTATGATTAAGTATTTAAATAGGAGTTCATTTGGCAATCAATGATAAATAATATTAATAAGAAGATAATTGTATGAAGGTAGATAATAAAACATCAATTAGCCTTTTCCAATGTCTAATTAACCTATTAGAATTAATTAATTACTAACTTTGATGGTAATTAGTTAATTAAAATATATTAATCACTTTTATTAAAAACTAATCCTTGTAAATTAAATCCTTATTCCTAGGTAATCCACACTCATGTTTATGTCATGTTATCGAATAATTAACTCACCTGTTAATATAATTAATCATCTAAAATATGTACTTAAGCTTAATCTTAATCATACTCATTAAGTATCATAATATAAATCAATAACAAATATCAATAATATATGTAAAATAACTAACAATTGATAAAAATCCAAAATAATCCATAATCAAATATTTAATCCTCAATATATATTTCCACATAATCCATTAATACAAATAATTAAAGGTAAATGAAAGTACTATTATAATCAAGAAATAAAGAGAGAAAAAATAGCAATAAAAACCTATTTGATCTTAGTTCTTTCTCCTTCATTTGAATCTTAATCTTTAATCTTCAAAACCTTAATCTCTTTTAAGTTCCATGGATTGATAAGAAGAAAATGCAAATTACTAAGGAAAATCCCCAGCAAAACCTTGAACTAGTAACAAAAGAAAAAGATGAATGATTAAAAGAAAAAAATGTATATGAGAAATGAAAATGGTAGAAAGATGAATGAATCCCCCCAAAACCTAATCAAAATTAAATATTTAAATGTTTAAAAGAAACCTAAAATGATACTTTTAATCGTATCCCTCCATTTTAGATCTAAATATTCTCATTTAACATTCAAAATTCATGTAAAATTAGTGCAAAGTGTCTAACTCAAGTCAAGTTGAGTAAGTTTGCATATATTTTTTAGCATTTTAAGACCAACTTGAGTTAAGTTAGCTTTAACTTAACTTACGTTAAGTAAAAATATTTGGAACATGTAAGAATAAGTCACATAAACCTATAATAGCATGAACCAACATATTTAAACATAAAATATGATGAGATACGACTATGATTAACGATTATTATATATGAAATGTAAAGCTTATCATTAATGGAATAATACATGTAAAAATGTAAAGAAAACATTAAAATACTAAACAACCTATACTAAATGCAAAATTATATGAAAATGCATGAATATATAAGAAATGAGATGAGAAAGTAGTAAACATATATTAAAAATCATAAAAGTAAAGGTATCAAAAGTACTACATTTTTTCTCACATCAAATACCCCTACACTTAAATCTTTGCTTATCCCGAGCAAAGCATAAACCAAAAATACAAGACAAAATAAACATCAAACATAAAATTTTGAAGATAATGGAATTAGCCAACTTAATTACCCATTTCAAAGTAAGCAACATAGAGAAACCATAGCTATTTCTAACAATGGCTCCAAATATGAATTAAACTAATAATAAACACATGCTTAATACCAAATCACTGACAATTAATTCAAACGTTTACAAAGCTTAATTTTAATAAACTCAAATACTTAAAATAAATACAAATAAGCTTAAAGAGTGAAAATGCAAAAATTTAAAAATATTCCATCAAATTATTACAATAAGAGTTGTAAATTTAGAACTTATTATTACTTTACTAGAATGTGCAATTTACATTTTCTTGCAAGTTCAATATAGCTCGTCATCATCTGTTACTATGAATGTACACACTTGTGGTGCCCACACTCAATTACTCAAGGCTTGCAATAAGCTAGATGTTTATTCACACTCATATTCTTAAGTGCTTTTTGATGTAAAAACAAACATAAGGCATATATTGGCTCTCAGCTACTTATCATAAAGAACCTTGGAGTATTGAAATTTAATGCATGCACTTATTCATTATTTTTTTCTTTCTTTTTTTCTTTTGCTTTTTAATTTTTTATTTACTTAAAATTGTAAAAAATAATATAAAAGAATAATGAAAAACTTTTGCATCTACAAAGTATAAGCGAATTTATAATGAATGTAATTAAATGAAAAAGTTTGTAAAGATATAAATTAGATTAGAGTAAACATGAAATTAAGCAATAGTTTAGATGAAGCTTGAAATCAATAGGAATTTCACCAAAAAGGACTATGAAATCCCTATATACAAGCAATTAAAATAATAATATTGGTTAAAATCCCAAAGCAACCAAAATCGAAAAAAAATTAAAATGGTTTAAAATGCATGAAATGCAAATATGATAGTTATACATAATAACATATAATTATTCCTAATGTAGGTTTGGATTATGGCCCCTCCTTAGAAGCACTGGTAGGTTGGGTTATAGTCCCTACTTAAGTGGGAAATTACTTTCAAGACTAGTAATTAGATTATAGCCTAGATGGTATATGAAGAAGTTTGATGTGTTTATAGTATGAAGGGCGTAAAGGAAATGTTATTAATATGGAAGAAAGTATACGACTTACATTATACATTTACATAAAAACATATTGTAACTTTATAATATTGAGTGCACTACTCAAGATATTCAAACATTCTATAATGTAAGCATATTTATATGGGTTAGTAATGTAAAAAATGAGTGTAGATGGATCGTATTTCTTATAAATGATGAGATAGCATAGCTTATAAGGATTAAATGATTTATAAATACAATAAGTTATGCTTTATAGAAAGTTATTATAGAATTTTGGTTTCTTTTACAAACTCAAGTCATATTCCTTATAAAAATTATTATAATTCTTTACATTTATCATTAAGTTATATATATACTTAGCATTTGCTAAGTGAATGTAAGTTAGTTTCAATACAATGAAGAGAGAGATTGGTCAATCATCAACAAGTGACCTTTTTAATTTAGAGAGACATGACTCAATGTACTCCAATAAATTTTGTATTATATACACAATTATCATATGTACATAAATAGTATAAAGATAGTAATATAAAAGCATCAGTTGTATATTACTATGCTTGTAAATAGTTTATAAACTTTGTAAGCCATTTTCAAATTGTACTTATATTGATGATTTGTATAATATATACATGTTATGATACAAGATATAATAAACAATGGCATGTCATAGATATAAAAATGCATGTCCATATTACTGATATACTTTTGAATAGGTAACACATACGAAGGATATATGTACTAAATATATGGTATACATGCATGAAAACTATATTATACTAGCACATAAAAGAAAAATTACACATCCTTTGTAGGATGATTAATAGATTTCAAATAATGTGGAATTTATTAATCACTTACGAGAGCACATCTCACTATATGGGTGTGACAAGTTCACTATCCATAATATTTATGTAATGCACAAAATCTATAAAATTAAAATATATTGAATAAGAATTTATGTAATAAATAAATTTTATTAATATAAAGTAAGGTACATTCTCTAATATAAAATTCTAGAATCTCTAAAAGGAATTTGATTCAATGGCTTTTTTAAGCTTGATTCTTGAATTAAACTTGATTTTGGAGGAAAACATGATTCAAGAGCTTTAGAGGCTTAATTTTGAATCAAATTTCACCTTAGGAAAGAACATCTTGATGAACTTGAAGAACACCTTGAAGAACTTGAAAATTACCTTAAGGATCTTGAAGAACACCTTCAAGACTTGAAGATTTGGAGAACCTTGAGTCTTGACGCTGAGCTTTTGCTTGTTGTTCTAGCTTCTAAATGTGTTTTTTAGAATGAGGGGAGCTCTCCTATTTATAGTGACATGACACCTCTATCACTTTAAACTAATTAAATTCAATTTAACTTATATCAATATAATTGTCACCTTATTTATTTATTTTTGTTTTAATAGCATTTATCCAATTGACTGTTAAAATAATTTAATTTTAGATAATAAACCAAATAATTTGATTGATCTACATTCTATTTATTTTCTTACATTAAGATAATCATTTAATATAATTATTTTATACATTAAAAATATTTATTTAATTGATCCATAAAATTTATTTTATTTATTAGATTAAAATAATTATTTAACCTAATAATTTCATAGATCAAAAATATATTTAATGATCTATAAATTAATTTAAAATTTTAATATTTACAATTTAACATGCTTATAATAACAAATATTATTTCTAAAACATTATAAGGAATCCTCCTTTAACTCATCAAGTTTTGCATCTGACTTCAAACTTTTTAGCCTATCACTAGCTTACTTATCTATCATTTACAATTTCATCATAGCTAAGTGTATTGAAGTGGATAGAGGAGATCTATTGACCAACTCACCCAATAAATTATTGAATATTTAAAGCTAAGAGTTTAGATTCCTAAAATTGCCCATTACTTGTTAAGATTCAATTTGCAATAGTGATAAATATTAATGGATTTATGGTAATGGTTACATAAATTTAAGGATTGATAGCTCCCAGATAACCCTAAACAAGTCCTTCTTTACACAAGACTAATCTAGCAACCCAGGAACCTATCAATTGATTTCTCATCCCTTTTTAGTGAGACTTGGTAACTTTACTCCTCTATTAATAAAATTAACAACTAAAGTATAAATATTTCCATTATCCCAACACTTTCCCAATTTATCTAATCCATAATCCAGTTAAATTATTCTTCTTCTACTGCACCAATAGATTATACTGCTCTTTTTAGAATTCAAATTGGTAATTTGACTTATTTAAAACTCAAGAATTAACTAAAATATCAAAATTGAATGGATAGTTGATTCATATTTTAAATTTTTTTATTACATAGATTATACTTGAATTTAAATAAGGATTTAATTTGAAATTGAATTATATAATTTGCATGATTTTTTTTTAATTTTAAATTAGTGTGTTTGATATGTTTGGTCTTATGCTATTTGATTTTATCCTTTCTTTATATGGTTTATTTTGAATTTTGGAATACAAACTATAGGTTTCATTGGTTATGCTAAGATGATGATATTTTTATTTATCATTTTAATGAGTTGTGATCCGTCTTGTTTTTATCCATGGCCTAGGTCTCTACTTTGTGTGGATGATTTTGTTTTTTGCGTGAATGTTTTTCATGCCACATTTAAACTTTTCATTGGATAACTATCATTTCATCCACATTTAATGCATTACGTCATACATAGGCTCTCTTTGCTCCAAGATAGTGCCTAATGTCATGTATACAAAATCACTCTAAGCAGCTTCAAACGTTAGTTAAAGTTGTATTCTCAAATTTATATATTGAAATTTGCTTGTTAATAATTTAGATTATTTAGTAAAGAAGTGCATTTCTGCCCAATGATTTGATTTTAAATTTTGATACTTTTTGTAATTTTTTTAAATTTTAAAAAGAGAATTATATATGTTATATAATTTATTAATAATTAATAAAAAATTAAAATGAAAAATTATTTTACTTATTACATCTATCATTTTTACACGCTTAATGATGAATAGGTGAATTTTAATTATCATATTTATAAATTACTTGGTGTTCATTTAATAACATTAGAGAAATATTTAGAAAAATCATAATTATAAAAAGTGTAGAATTCAAACTGTGATTTAGTGAAGAAAATAGTTATAAGATGATGGGAAAATGCTGGTGATATAGATTATTATGCCAACCAAAGTAGATGTAAATTGTATATATAGCGAGTTCAAGTAAGTTAAGAGTAATTGGTTGGCAAGGAATCATGAAATCCAAGATGTTGAATGAGTAGGATTTAGGAGCTTGCTAAACTAATGTACATGTACGCATAAGAGTAATAAATTTAAGGTGGATAAGCCAAATTTATGGAAGGGTGATCGGTTAATGCATAGTGGGCTGTTTTATAATGAATTAGGAGCCAAGAGAAATAGAATGAGAGGACATGAAAGAAGATGTGCGGATTGTGTGCATATGGACAAAATGTGCCGCTTTAGGAAAACAATGGTCTAATAGGAGAGATTGGGCGGTAGCTTAGAAAATATTAACAGATAATCGATAGAATTAAAAGAACTTTGCTCTAGAACATCCCGGAAACCTAATAGGAATGGACAGCCTTATTGTGAAAAAAAAGAAGAGACAAACCATAGCGTGAGATGAACAAATCGGCTTCTAAGATTGAAGGAAGCGTTGCGGAGGGATCAAGACTTATCCCAACTAATATAGGTGAGTTCAAGGTCCTGGTATGTATGCTAGTGAGAAGTTTATGTACGCAAGATTTATGAAATTAAATATTAGAAACAAGGAGAGGGTAAGTTGCTGTGGAAGGTTGATGATTGTGTTTGTGAAATGAATGCTTGAATAAGTAAAATTTGAAGGCTTCAGCAGGGTTACCGCAACTGCTAATGGTTAGCTTAAATAAGATACTGTTGGGACTCGTGTGTTGTGATTATGATGAATGTAATAAGTCATGTTGCATTACTTATGTACATGCTTTTAATTACCTAGGACTGTTGGGTAGTCTTACATGAAGTGATGGAACAACTAGTTTGATGGAAGTAATTATTTAAGTAATTAATTGGTAAGATGAGAGAGACAAACATGTTTATAACTAGGGACTTACATTTAATAAATATTTGTTGCCTCATCTGTATAATGAATATCATGTGAGATTAAAGCAAGCAACGAGTATGCGTGTATGTGATGGAGTTGGTTTGTGAATGCTAAAATGTCCATGTAAATTTTTAACAAATTTGGGATACTATTATGCACGGTTATGTCATCAATTCAAGTGTGTATGGACTGACACACAACACACACACCGCCAAAATGCATATACTTGGACTGGAATATTGTTGCAAGAATGAGGACAAAACATTTGGTATACACGGCTTATAAATGTTACTTGTTTTGTTAGGCATGCGTGGTAGATAATAGGGGAACCGGAGATAATTAGGAGCATATATCAGCCAGGTAATTGGACCGTGTAACCATGTCCTCCTTGACTAATTTTCCTGGCTGCCTAGCGAGCGGATATTAGGTGAGTAATTGAATTAAATAAGCTGAGAAAGGATGCATTAGGAGACTGGAAACTATGATTTATGTACCAGGGTAGTCACTAATGCATACTCATGGATGTACAATTCATTCTTTTAGGGAGGAACAAATTGACCAAAGAATTTATTAAACCGCATGCACTGGTACATTCTAATATTTCCTTACGGCTCATGCAATTAATTTCCTAGAAGAATAAATATAATTGATCGAAGCATGAGCACTTGTTGACCGTGATTTCTCTAAATAAATACCTATGAAATGCATAAGTTGGATTCATTGTTGGGCTGTTTTTACTTCATGATACGCATATCAAGGACTAATTCATGCCAAGATAATTTTGCTATTTGGGCAGCCTTGTAGCATTCTTTCATATGTAACTACATTAAGAATTAAACTGAATGAGTTTTATGTATGTCGTATACTTAAGAGGGCTGCTGAATATAGGAAAATGTTTGATGAAATCTAGAGCTATGAGGATATTTACACATGCGTGAAATAGTATTAGGAAGGCTCATTTGTTTTGTGCATATGATTAATGCAACCGGACCCGAAACTTGAGTAAAATGTTGACTAGGATTATTAAATAAATGGATGGAAATGTGGATCAAATTGAATTATTAAACCAACTAAATAAGGGTTGTGATCTTGGCATATAAACTAGTTAAAATGGAATATAATGTGAGTGCTACATATAAATTAGTTAATGAATATGAAGAAAAAGAAGCTGATTGTTGACTAAATTAAGCCTAAATAAGGAGCCATAGAATCATGTTTGAGGAAGAATTAGCTAAAGGTGAACTTAAGTAACTAATTGAACATTCGATTAAAATTGATATAAGAAATATATGTAAAGCAACCCATATTTGATTATCGGACTAAAATAAATGAAACAAACGTATATAGGATAGCATGCCAGTTGAATTATTAGTTAAATATAGATGCAACCTTTGTTATATAAGTGTAAATAGCAATTGGAATTTGTATGTGCATTGATACGCATATAAAAATAATGTTTGCACATGAAGGTTAAAATCATGATTAGCGATGCAAGTGCATAAACACAAGAATGGTTAAAATGACATAATTACATATTATGATTTATATACCTTATTTTAATAAGATTGTTACACAAATAGGTGATGATAAATGAAAGATCATTGTCATTACACCAACAAAGACTTAATTCAAAAATAAATGAGTTTTTATTTATTTCTTATTAATTCTTTAAATAGGATTAACAAGTAAATGAATAGTCTAAGTGCTTTACATTAAAAAAAAATGTTCAACATATTAGTTGATTATCACCATAATAAGTTATGAATGTCTTATAAGCAAGTTGGTTGACATACTTATATAGATTGATTGCTTCTATTGGAATTATGATTATTTAACAATCCAAAATTTAGGATCATGATGGACGCAAGATATACCCAATAATCTCACAAACCTTCTTAAATCACTTTAACAATCTAATAAAAAAATTTTAAAACATTAATATTTAAAACATTAATCATATGTCCATATAATGTATGTCTACAGATTTGCAACCATAAGTCTAAACTTAAAACTTATTTGGAAATCATCTAAGAAGAAAGCCTAGATAAAAAAATGAACTCCCTAAACGTTGAAGTGAAGCTGAAAGAGGAAGAAATGTAGTTCACTTCTAGTAGTGATAAGCTACAAATTTGTATGCAAGTGTAAATACTCGATAATCATGAATTAGGCACTTCTTTAATAACTCGCAAACCAACAATTACAATGACATATAATATAATTTGCATTCATACATTTGTAATAACATATTTACTAATAAATATACAATATTATCTTTATATAAAAATCTAACTTCTCTTAACTAACTTCTCTTAACCAACTTCTATACAATTTCTAGTACCATTTAACCCAACTCCCCAAATAGATTTCAAAACAATTAAAATAATTCATTTGCTAAGCTTAAATCATTAAATTAAATACATATTATCAAAATATGTTGTATGTATCATCATATGATTTCCTAACAAAACTACATGCTTGTAATTCATATCTACATATTTTATATAACTTACCATAAACATCTAAAGGTAATAAAAATTTAAATAAAATTCTAAATTGATCTAGCAATAACTACCTATGTTCCACCAAACATTATGTTCATTTAGGATCATATAATTAAGTTTCAATTTAATTTCCTGACATAATGCAAATCTTTAAATATTAATTTATAACTCAAGATCCAACCATTGGATCATCTTCAATTTTTTCTCATAAAAACTAGACTTACAAATCCAAAACATATCAGAAATTCATCACAATATTATTCCTTGAACTCAAGTTACAAATTTTACAAATCCATCATGAAATCTATTTCAATTCCAATATCAAATAATTAATTGAAATAATTTATTCTAATGACCTAATATTTATTTTATATATTCTAGATATATATTATGATACTATGTTAATCTAATTCTTAAATAAATCAATCAAATAATTTCTCTAAAATTAACAAACACTTAATTTAAACATTATATTTACAATATCAAATCATTTCTCAAAATATATCAATTCATCAATCATTAATTATCAATATCAAAACTCAAATCTTAAATCAATAATTACATACTAAAATATTTAATACTAGATAATTAAATATAATAAACATATTTGTATACTTTTTCCCTTCCTTTGTGATAATTTCTTGAATTTAATTTATGTAAAATCCCTCCTTAGTAAGATACAATATTATATACGGCAATGGTGATTATTGTATTAAGGAGAGTGAGGGCAAGGGGAAATGAGGATAAAGAAACAGATACAAATATCATAAAATAAGCATTATTTGCTGTCACATCCTGCATTATATGAACTGTCGTGCATGTATAAATTAATGTTAAAATGAAATTTCTATGATTAAGTTGTGAAAATGGTATAAAATAGTGAGTATGATAATTAGGAATGCGTTTTAAGTTTGCAAAAGGGATATTTCATATTCCGTCGCAAACCACTAACTTGATGAAAAA
>CANYBF012330698.1:0-26164 GCA_948192965.1 Dalechampia spathulata | reverse complement strand
AAAATGTTTATTTAATTGACCCATAAAATATATTTCATTTATTAGATTAAAATAATTATTTAATCTAATTAATTTCATAGATCAAAAATATTTATTTAATTGATCTAGAAATTAATTTGAAATTTTTTGATATCTACAAATATATATTTGTATTTGTGTAATTAAGATAATATCTTTTTTTCTCTTGAATTATTACATAAGAGTTGATAATTGCATGATTCAAAAAGCAATTCATAACAATTTCATATAAAATTTTATTTAATAGATATGATAAAATTTAAAAATGAAATTACTTTACATGATTTGAATTGATACTTAATGGTCTATTATTTCATATAAAATATAATAAAAATATCAATCATAATTATATATATATATATATAATAAATTTATCTTTTTCATAGAAAAAAATTTCTTAAAATTAACAAGAGACAAATAATTGTGTTTTTCTCGATTATATGTTAAATAAAATAATATAAATAAATAGAGAATAATTATTTTAGAAAAGAAGAAATAAAGTTTCTGTAAATGTATTAAATTCCAATAAAAATTTCTTTAATATTTGCATCAATCATTGAGGTTCTTGGTTCCAATAATTTCCCTTAGAAATTATATTCTATTTTTTTAAAAAAAAACAAAAGGAAATTTTGCTATTTAAATATTTTTAATTATAGAAAGAAAATCAGGAAGACTTTAAGATGCATGTGATTTCCCTTGTTTTTTTCTAGTCTTAGTATCTATTGGTCATAGATTTGATTTTGACATATAAGGATTTCTTTTATTTTTTCTTTTTTTTTTAATTTTTTCCCAAAAAATATTTTTATTTGCAGAAAATTTAATAACAAGAAAAATGTATGATTTTGTTTTAAAAAAAATAGATTCGATTCCATTTTTAAAATTAAATTTTTTATTTTTAAAATTAATTTTAATTAATTTTTTAGTTTTAAAATTTATAAAGTGAATCAACTTTAGTTCATATTGATTTTGTTTGATTTTTTTTATTTTTTAGTTATTGTAATTTTTAAATAAAAAATTTTATTTTTAAAAAATTAAATCTAATATTTTTAAAATTTAAAAATTCTAAATTTAATTAAACATACATCATTTTTTGTTCTTTTAAAATTTATTTAATATATTAATAGCTCTCTTGTATTTATCTTATTTCTTCACCTCACTTTTAAATTTTAAATTTTATCATTTCAATATATTAATTTATCAAATATATAAAAATTATTTTTAAATATTATTTTATTTTCATTTAAAATATATTATACATCAAGATATATAATGATATAGGGTAAAAATGATATGCGGTAAAAATGAAATAAAACAAGATAGTTTTAGGATTCTCGCATTTATTCATTATTTTTATTTATACAAGCTTTTTAAAAAATTCATATAATAAAAAAAAACTAAAATATTATTATTATAATTTATAAATTTTCATGAAATTAGTCTAATATAAAATATTTAGTTTAGTTAGAATAATCTTAGAATGAAAAAAATTAGTAAAATCTTAATAGATGTATGAACAATAAAAGTTAAATATATAAACTTAAAATTTATGGTTAAAAATTATTTTTAAACAATAAAGAATAATATTTAATATAATATATCTCGGGATGTGAGAAGAATTTCGAGATAATGATATAATAAAAAATGAAATAAGACCCGATAATTTAGATTTCATTTTATGTTGTATACTTTTTGAAGAATTCATATAATAATACATTAAAAGTAAAATTATCATAATTTATCATCACTTGCCTTATATTAGTAATTGTGATGATAAATTATTATATTATTTATCGAAATAGAGTATTCCAAGAAAAAAAATGAATCGAGATCTCATTTCTAATTTTAAATTTTTTACTTTATTTTAAATAAGTTCTGTTTATACTTTAAAAGTTGCTTAAGGAATAGTTTTTATTTTTAAATATAACTTATTTATCTCAAAATGCATATTCTTTATTTATTTTTACATTCTTTTGATCTCGTAAATGGAAAAAAAAAAACTCTTCATTTATAAGAAATTAAAAGAATTATTAATTTTAAATTTCAAGAGGTAAATTAAAATATTATTAAAAGGTCAAGAAGTGAAATGAAAAGGATACTCTTAAATGTATATATATATATATATATATATATATATATATATATATATATTATATTTTAAATTAATTAGCTGTAGTTTATAACATTATATAAATTCAAATTATATAAATTACTATTCAAAAATTACATAAATTAGATTTTATTGAATCTGAAATTTACAAGAAAGAAAATACATCATGAATATAAATTTTTGTTAAATTTTACTTCCTTTAATTAAATTTTATATTTTTCATAAATTCATTATTATTTTTTTAAAAAAAATACTAAAAATAATAAATTAAAAAGAGGCATTTAAGTGGATAGTTCCGACAATTTACAATCACAAACCGTTGACTATCCAGAATAAGGAGAATATGAAGGCTCATAGAATCCAAATCTTAATGGCAATTTTAGGAAATAATTTGGTCCTTCATAATAATAATTTCCACTTCACTCAATCATATGGGCAGTTGCCGGTTTTTATTCTTTTATTGAAATTTTAAAAATAAAATAAGTTGCATTGATAATATTTATTTAAACCGAATAATCGAATAAAAATCGATATTAAGATGATGAAAAACTCTTTCTAATATTGTAGCATCGAGCTACTGTTTTCTAAGCCCTTCACCTCCTCTTTTTGATTGTTGATCGAGGCCATCTCTTTTTCTAACTTCTTTGATCGTCTTCTCATCTCTTTTACTTTTCTACTTTCTTTTTCATTGTTACGTCCGATCCTCTTTTCTTATCATCAAGCATTCTAACATAAATTTATCTTATTGTATAAGTTATTTTATTTTACTCTCATATAGAAGTTAGGAATTCTTCAAAGATCCTTATAGAAAAAGTGAATATTAATCATTAAAATCTAGTGGTGCCATTTTGATTTATAACAATAACTTCATTTTTTTTACGTAATAAACCCTAAATAAATTGCTTAGATATTTAAGATCCAAACAAATCAATCATTCAAACTTCTTTTTAAAAAATCTTGCTACGATGAGATATATTTTCTTTCTATCAAAGAAAAAAATTTAATAAATTCTATATAATTGAAAAACAACAAAACTTTATGATTCATGATAATAAATTGTATATCGAATCATTACATTTCAATCAATATACAAATATACAAACCTATCGTGTGTAAGATATTGCTTAACTCGTTTTTAGTAAAAGATTGTATTTTAATTTTATTTTAAAGAAGGAATCCAATAGTAGATAAAGGACATTTGGTATGACAAGCATGTAGGAAGGGGGAGGGGGTCGGTTGAAGTTGAAAGCACATTGGTCATACCCATCACTAAATTGATAGTGGCAAAAACTGTTGTCATTGTTAGACCCCATTCCATTTCTCCATATAATTTCCCCCACAGCACAAAGCTGCTTCTACGTCGTGGGATTTCTCCTCTTTTCAATTATCTTTTTCTTTTTTTTTTTTGTTATTCTTTTTCATCTAGAAGAAATCCCATTTTCCCATTTTCCAATTTTCCATAATAATTTCACAAACAAGTTTTATATTTTAATAATAGAAATAATATATTTCATGCTTTATTTTTTAAATTTTAAATATTATTAATTCTTGTGATATCAATTAATATTAAGAAAGATATATATTAGAGATATATTAAATTATTCTTGAATCTTATCTGATAGTTTAAGCTTTTGGATTAGATGATTGGTTGATATAATACTAGAACCTTTATTATCAAAAAGTTTAAAATTTTATATTTAAAAATTTCAATTATATAATATAAATATGAGTTTGTGCATGTTTACATTTTAAATCTAATAAATATTCATATACGAGATATATTAAATGATTTTCAAGTATAATTTAATCTCTTAAACTTTTTAAATCGAATGATTTTGTATATATTAAACACCCACTAATCTCTATCACAAAATAACCAATGTGGATCTTATTAATATGTTTGTTTTATATAAAATACATTATAAAACATAAAATGATCAAATGATTTTTTAAAAATTATTTTAATAGATGAAAAGAGAAAAGTATACATGTTAAATAATTATTTGAAAATAAAATATATATTATATATGAATTTTTGATTTATCTCTAAATAAAATTTTATTTATTAAAATTTATAGTAGTGGATTTTTTTTTATATATTTTTTTATTAATATTTTTGATTATTTTCATGTTCCTCCCCAAAGGAAAGAAAACATCATTGCCTATGTGTGGAATTATATATATAGGGTATATGCTTTTCCTTTATAGCCTAAAAGAAGTTGGGTATAGATGTTGGACACTTAAAGATGCTTTTCATACAATTTAAATTCATATATGCAAAAAAATAAAATAAAATTTAAATTTAAGGTATTCCCTTTTAAAATCAAATCAATATGAAAAAAATTATAGAAAATAACATTTTATTAATGCATTATATTGATGTAAAAATTCAAATATTAACATTTAAATAAAAACTAAAAAAAATCTAAGATGGTAAAAAAAATTCATTAATTTTTGTTCTTTTTGTTTCATTATCAAAAAGTCAGAAGAAGAAATTCCATTAAATGAAAAGAGTTATGATCATAATCTGCATTATTAATAATAATAGTTAATGGCACTTTTTTTTTTTTTTGATAAATCTTTATCAATATGAATTTGATTCACCATAACTTAGCATGATAACACTGTTGAGTAAGAAAACCATTTAGGAACAAGTGAAGGGGACATGGGCATATTATCTTTATGGATACTTCATTTTATATTTGTGGGTTTTAAAACTTTTTCAAAAATAAAATTCGACATTATTCCGAATAACAAATTTGAGATAGTTTGATTAAATTCATTGCTACAAAATATCTAAATTCGTCAAATTTTATATAAAGTTTATTCAATATATGATTTGATCATTAAATTATTACGAAATATGGCTACATAAGAATGATCAAATCATTGGAATTGATTAGTTTAGATAATTGAATAAGATCAAGAATATATTCAAGGGAACAACACCAATAGTTTCATGAACATGCTAGATTTAGATTGAATTCATATATATTTAAGGAATTTAATAATATCTTATAAATTTTGCTTAAAAATATATATTTGTCAAATTTTATATCATCTTTATGACAAACATCAAATGATTGTCCAAAGAATTTAAACAAGTAATTATCAAAAAAATTACAAAAAATGTAATAGCAAATATGATATAATTAATATTAGAGTCATACATTCATCAATATATACATAGTTATTGATTGATATTCTTCATTGAATCAAAAGAACTAATGAAAAATTCATATATTATCACAAGAGCTTTCTCGAATAATATAATAATAATAATAATAATAATAATAATAATAATAATAATAATAATAATAACCATTGATACAACATTCAATTAACAACATTACCATATCACTTTCTTAATTTTCTATATTCATTTACTATTTATCATAACCAAATTAAATTTCATTTGTGGACGAAAAAATTTTGAATTTATTTGTTCTTCCACTTGACAATTGAGAGGAAATGCATAATATATAGCACTTGATAAGGATTAATTGCATGAAGAATACGCAATAGTAATAACAACACGTACAAAATTATTAATTTAGAATATATATATATATATATATATATATATATGGTACGTTTGAACAAAATTTTAAATTTTGTATATAAATACCCTTTAAAAACTCAATAAATAGCTAATAAATAAATATATATATATATATAATTCAAATGAAATTATATAGCTAATAAATACGTTTGAGCAAGTATATATATATATATATATATATATATATGAATAAATGAAAAAGAAGTCTTCATCGATATGATATATATATATTTTTTGTATTACTATTATTATTAATGGTGAAAGGAGCTTTCTCATCAAAGAGACAGATACCACTTTTGAAGTGATATAGATGATTCTCATGGACCTACGACCAATATAATAATATTATATATATATATATATATATATATATATATATATATATATATATTTATTTATTTATTTATTTATTTATTTATTTATTTGATTCATATTTTGATATATGAATTAAATTAATAAAGATAAAATGATTCTTAATATTGATAATTTTTTTTAAAACTATGTCACGTTGAATTATTTAATCTATTTATATAAGGTGTAGGTTATTGGTCTAAAGGTCCCAATTGTGTTGATGGGTATTCATACTTGTCATCAAAAGCTTTAGGAACATCTTTTTGTTTTTCAATCATGATCATCATCAAAGATTGATCATTTGAGTCAAGCATCCATATATGTGATCCTTCCTTAGATTCTCAAGTCATCAGAACCTCTCTTGCCATATTGTTTTTGACTTATTTATCATGATTTTTGTGGTCTAAATTCATTCTCATATATTCCCAACATTAAATTCCTTATATAAAATCTAATAATGATGTCTTTTCCGATTGATTGTTTCTTTAATTCTCATAATAAACAAACAGTCAAAAATCTAAAAAAAAAATTATATGAATTATTATATTAAATCCATCATAATTATATTAAAAGCAGAAAAAATTCAAAAATGTTGATTTAAAAAAAAAATTTGCAAAAATATCAAATCCTTAAAAATATTTATAAAAACAGTATTTTTTAAGATTTTACATTAAGTTTCTAAAAGGTTTAAGATTTTTAAATGCCTAATAAATACTGATCAAATTAAAATAGTTTTTAGAATTATTATATATTATGATATATTAAAATTTATCAAAATAGACAATCCGACCTTATGGGTCCGAGATTTTGTATTTTATTAATTATAATATGATGATTAAGCCTTAAAAGAACATTAACAATTGATAATATAAAGTATAATATAAGTATAATGATCCCTATAACCTATGATCTATGATTTTGGAACAGAAATGGTCTTCACATGGGGATGTACTAAATAATTCCATCTTGTTGTGAATAGAAAGAAGTGGTAGGGTCTTCTTCTTTATGTTGTCAACATGCAACTTGGCCATAATTTTATTATTATTATTATGTGATTATTTTGATATATTTATTGAGAGCCCAAATTCACTATTAAATGACTATAGCCAAATCTCCAAGTTGGGGGAGATATTAAATAAATATTTTTCATTTTTGTTATGGGTTTGGGAAGAAGGGAGGAATGTACACATAGTTGAAAAGTGTCCCTATACCCTTTGCACTATTTCATTGTTTGACCGAATTTCAAGTGATATTCCCAATTGCCTTTGAAAATGATTGCAATATATATATATATATATATATATATATCAATCACAAAGGAGACCCTTGTCTCCAATTTTGAGATTATTCTAAGAATCCCCTCACCTTTTTTTTTGTTTGGACATTGGTTCCATGATCCTCTCTAAAGGCAATATTATATATATATATATACACTCTTTGGAATTTAATATACTCTCCTATATTTTTCTTTTAAAAAAAAAAAGATAGCTAGCTTGTTCAAAATTATAAATTTTAATGTAATGTCTTTATTATAAATATTCATGGTCTTATATTGTACTTATATTATACCTTGATAATTAATGTATTTTCTATATAAAAGATTTCTCAATAATGAATACAATTAGCTATAAAATTAATAAATGGGTCCATTTGGTTTATCATACACACATTTTCACATGTCATCATCTTATAACAATTTTATATAATCAGTATATATTTTTATATATTAGTTTTTCAACGGTAATAAATTCACTATTACTTGCTTTTAATGGAATATTATTCAATTAATTAGATATATTATGTCCATTATTTTGAATAATATACTATTTAATTTTGAAATATTAATTTTGAAAATCAATATCCTTTTAAAAATGATTTCAAAGAAATCAAATTTTTTAAAAATGATTTAATTAAAATTTTAAAAAAGACTCATTTAAAATGTTAAAAATATTTAAACTAAAAAAAATATATATGTATATATATTTATATAGTGGCAAGCAGAACGTGAAACATATTGACTAACACTGCATGTACTAAATATAACAATTTAAAAAAAAAATTTATCAATAATTTTTAAAAAAATTTATTAGATCAATTCCTATATATATATATATCTCTTATTTTTATTAATCTGTAAATTCATTTTCAAATTTTCTGTAAGAAAAATCGTTTTTTTTTTAAATTTAAAAATTAACTTATTCAATTATGTTAAATTAATATTGTTAAAATATTTTGAAAATTAGGGAAGTCAACGCATGTTTAAAAATGACGTCATGTTCCACGTCATCATCCAGTTTCTATTTACTTGCTTTGCAGCTGCAATACAGACAGCCAGAGACTACCCTCCGAACTCAGACCCCCCTTCTTCACTCTTCCCCCCTCCCCCAAAAAAAAAAAAAAAAAAAAAAAAAGAGAAATCTCTGCTATTATTAGAACTTTGATCTCCACGCGCCATGTACGGTCACAATAACACCACATATCCACGCTCCGACTACATGCCCAGCCACCATCCACCGTCACCTGACGGAGCTGCCACCGTATCACCACTGTTTCAGTTGTCTGCCGCCGTTGGAAATCAATTTCCACCTGGAGGTCACTTGATAATACCCGACCAGCTAACCGGTTTCGAGGTCGGTGGTAGTAACACAACTAGTAGTAGCTACGGTTCACCAAGCTCACATGCCAGTTGTGGAACGACGTCGTATAACCAGCAAACAAGTTTTATGCAGAGGAGTATTAGTAGTCATTCTCTTCACAAGAATGGCTTCCATCACCACCACCATTGTCATTTTGCTTGTGATTTTCTTGACTTGGATACTTGCCCAGTTCGAAGGGTCTGTAGTACCGGGGATTTGCAGGTATATCATGTAAAATTATCTAATATAATCATAATATAATACGTATTAATTTCAGATCAAATTGATGAATAATTAATTATAATTAAGTAATATGTATGACAATATAACGAGTAAATTAACTCGATGTTAATGGTGGGGAGTGGTGACAGCATGGGCATAAGGCAGAGAGTCCATTGTCGAGTGAGAGCAGTGTGATAATAGAGAGCATGAGCAAAGCATGCAAATACAGTCCTGAGGAGAAGAAAGAAAGAATCGAGAGGTATCGAAGCAAAAGGACTCAAAGGAACTTCAACAAAAAGATTAAGGTTTATTTTCTTCATCTTACTTTCATATTATTATTATTATTACTATTATTATATTAAAAAATATACAACACGAAATAAGTAAGTCAAAATTAATTTATTTTTATTACCCAAAATAACATATCTTAAGTTAAATTTAATTTATATTTGTATATATAAATTATAAATTATAAATTATAATTAAAACAAATCTAAATTCTGTGTTTTATTTATTTGAGAAATTAACATGAAATGCATGTTAAATGGAACTTGACTAAAACTGTTCCATTAACATATGGTTTTATCGGTAGAATTGTAATTATTATTATGTGGAAATATGCTTGTGTGCGTGTATATATATATATATATATATATGATATGGAGCTTTGACATAACCTGCATTTGGTCTTACCTGTCTTTCAAGCTCACACTCACACGCCATTTATCTGATAATATACTTTATGTCAAATCCAACATCTCTTATCAATGGCACTATTTGATAGAATTTGCAATAGTATTTGTTTGAATTTCTTGTCATGACAAGCTCTGGTCTCTTCAATAACTACTGACTGAATATGGTATCTAATGATCACTAACTCCATTAATCTTTGTTTCTTTGTGATATTACTCAAAATCGATCCATTATTAGTCTCCTTTATCATATTTTTGTCAATCTCGTCACTTTGAGTTAACACCAACACCATACATCAGCTATAGTTTTAATGTTTTCGATTTTCAGTATGCTTGTCGAAAAACCCTAGCCGATAGTCGGCCGCGCATTAGGGGGCGGTTTGCAAGGAATGACGAGATAGAAAAGATCCAACAAGGGCAATGGAGTAGTAATGCAAGTGGGGAAGAAGATGAGGAGTATGATGATAATTGGATAGATCTTGTGGATGCATTTTCAGCAAATTCATTTCCTTAGTCTTAAAAAAGGGTGGGCTAGATGCCGATCTATGTGTCTAATCTTATTAGTTAATTTCTAGTATTGTAATACGACGTTGGTTGTTTCTCATTATATATTGTTTATGCAATTTCAAGTGCTTCTTTAACCATAACTACTACTAGGGCATGTGTATATATCTCTTTTTGTTTCGTTTTCATTCTAATAATTACTACTGTTATTTCATTATTACAATCATGATAAAAATATTCAATTTTCAACCTAATTCATGCTAAATCAAAGATTGAAAATTTATTATATAAATAATTTCTCATAAATTCTATTGTCTAAATATCATTATAATTTTTCATAGAATTAGTAAGTTGACTTTTAATTTCAACTTTTAAATTCGATGAAAATAATTAAATACGCATACAAAAATGTCAAACATAAATGTGCACAGATGGAGATGGGTCTTGAAGAAGAAGGCAAATGTGCCAACTTTCTAGAGATCAAACATCAATTTACTTGAAAAGAGGAAAGCAAAGTCATTACCATCATCAAGATGGGAGCTAAATGGTTAAGGTAACGGTCACAATCATGGCTAAAAGTAAATTTATTAATTGGACTTTTTTAGCAATTGGGTTTATTATATTATATTATATTATATTATGTTCTGTAATTTTACTTTTGAAATTTACTTAGGATAACTACTAAGCCTATAATAGCGTAAACGACGCAAAGTGGTATGCAATTAACTTGCAAGTTATTGCACATTATATACTTATGGGTTGGAATATTGCATTTGTCAAAGCTTTATTTTCATTTTTATATTTAATTTGATTTTATAAAAATTTGTTATATAGATCATATTATGATTAATTACCGATAATATCATGATATATATATATATATTAATTTTTATTAAGTATTATGATTATATTAAATAATGTATAGTTTTCATTAATAACATATTAATCGTTATTAATAGATTTATAATTTTATATAATAAATTCAATTCAATTCAAAGTTGTTCTAATTATATGTAAGAAGAATGTGAATAGTATTATCCAAATCTTTAAGAGAATACCTCGTAGTTGTTATAAAAAAAATAGAACTAAAAGATACTTTAGATCCAACCGGGATAATCTATAATGATTAAAATCAAATTACAACCATCAATAATAAAATGAAATTTAATTTTAAAATTAAAAATAATTAAAATATTTTTATATTACTAATTCATAATAAAAATAAAATTTTAATTTGATGTCACTAGATTTATTTACATATCTAAAATCATTTTAGATGAGGTAAATTTAATCTCTATAATGCAAGTTAATCCAATTCAGGTTTAGTTAGATCGACTCCATGTTGACTTGCATTATTCTTTGATATTTATATATATAGTTTGCCTAACTCATCAAATTACGAGAAAAACATGTGGCAGATAAACCCTAAATCAAATATCCAATTAATAGGATTCGATAGTGCAATTTTAAGATTTGATAAAAATGAAAGAAATTTTATAAAATATTGGATTTTTTGAAAAAAAATTTAAAAATAATAAATTTTGTAAAAATAATATTTTCTAAAACTTAACTTAGATTTATTATAGATGGTATAAATATTTATTTCATATTTATTATTATTTTATTATATATTTATCATAAAAAATAATAATTTTTTAAAAAATTATTATTATAAAATCTTTAAAAATTATCCAACACTATTTTAAAATATAAAATAAAATCAATCATATTTATATTTATCCCAATTAATATGACATGAAAATCATCAAAATATTTATACAAAAATATATAATAGTAATAAAAAAAATTTTCTACCTACATGAAAGTTGATCCAATTATTCTACACTATATATATATATATATATATATATATATATATATATATATATATATAAATCTTGCATTATTTAAAAACCATAATTACTAAATGAAATATGTGCTTTCCATTGTCCAAATGAAAAGAAAAGGTAAAGGTGAATGTACTTTCTTAGCTTTCTCAATATTCACTCTACTCTCTACTCTATACTTATAATTGATTCTGTTCAAAAAAATCAAATAAATCCATCATCCATGAAAGATCCCAAAAAACCTTTTTAATTACCCTCTTCAAAAGCAAAAGCATCCCTTCCCATTGCTAAGTACTTCTTCTTCATGTCTGCCTCTATTTCTACTTCACATCATCATATACTCGTCTATTTATAAGTTCTTTTATCATAAGAAAATGAATATTTAATCATGAAAAATAATAATGCATTACTTTTTATTGCAACGAAAATAACAATATGATTATTTATAAAGATTATGAAGAAATTATTGTTATTATATTATTAAATTAATGATTGTTAAGATATAATGTTTAAATAATAATAACTTAATATTCATGATCAATTTAATGATAGATGATGATATTTGTGAATAAAAATTCCTGAATCATAATATTTCATTACTTTAGATACATATTATATGCTTCTTAAATAAATAATAATATAGTATTTTGATTGAAAGATGTATTTGATTTAGATAAGTATTATAAAATAATTAAATTAGAGATGTAATACATGTACGCATATGGGTCTTAATTAAGATAAAGGCTATTGTCGATCGAGGGAACCCGTAGGGGTGGGAAGGGCGGCGCTCTTGATTTTTGTCTGCCGGCGGTGGGTTTCCCACTATGCTCATGGCTGGCCCCTTTAATGTTAAATTAATATATGTATTAAATTAATTTTCTTTTTTTAAAGGACAAATATTAACTTTAATGCTTTCTTAGGATTAAACAATTTGTGGCATCTGAATTATTAATTAGCATCCAAATGATCAATCTTGTAAATGATCACTACACTTCCCATATGGCCAATATTCCTATCTTTAACAATCAATTACTTTCATCACCCTCCTAGTGTAAATGGATTTCTGTTTTTATTCTAATTTTTATTATCGAAAATGATAATTTAGATTAATAGATCATATTAATGTATAAATATAATATATTTAGAATTAATTTGAATACAATTTAAAATCTTAAATATACCATAAACTCGAAGTCTAATTCATCTTAAATCAATCTAATTTACATTATTAGAATCCATTCAAATACAACTTAAAATTTTAATTATATCAAAAACTCATACTTGAATTCAACTTAAATTTGATATAAATAATTTGACACAACTTAATTAATATGATTAACTAACATATTGATATAAAATGATTTCCATAATATAAAATGACATTATTAGCCAATAAAATAAAGTTAAAATGACATAATTTTAAAGTAATTGGTTAAATTTGATATAATATGACTTGACTAATTAAATCGTGTTTAAATCATATAAATAAGCCAATTTATGACATGATTCAATTTTAACTATGTCAATAACAAATTGATATAACTTCAACACAAATTTTTTAGATATATATTTTTTTATTTTATATTTATGTCGAGTCAATAATTTATATGAAAAATTATCATCTTTATTCATCATTTCATAATGAATAAAATTCAAGATTCAAATTTAACATCTACTTAAGATTTCTTATACAATTCATATGATCCATTATTATATTCTTAGTTAATTTTCTAAAAAATTAATGTAGTTTGGGGATTTAATTGTGTAGTTGGAAAGGATTAGATATAAAA
Organism: Dalechampia spathulata; assembly: GCA_948192965.1. Taxonomy (NCBI): domain Eukaryota; kingdom Viridiplantae; phylum Streptophyta; class Magnoliopsida; order Malpighiales; family Euphorbiaceae; genus Dalechampia; species Dalechampia spathulata. The sequence continues at coordinate 12,435 of CANYBF012330698.1, read as the reverse complement.
ACAAGAATCAAGTGTCTCTAAAAAAAATAAAAAGTATCAAGTGAAGTAATGACAAATTTATGGAGAAATCATCCCATAATGAAATGGGAGTAGATGGAGATTGTGGGTTATTGATTTAGGATTTCACGTCTGCTCTTTTTTCTTATTCTTTCAAATTTGAAGAAGCATATGATAAAATTATAATAAATGAAGTAGCTTGAGGATGGGTTTGACCATGACTAGATGCTGTGTCAATATTGCAAATTGAATGGGACCCAAACCAAAACTTGGGAAAAGGCCATTATTATGAATGATTACGATGCCTGTGAATGATTTCTTCAAATTGCAACATCACCGCTTTGTAAAATATCATATATTAGAATCAAAACAACACCACAAAGTGTTTTTGATGGAATCATTAATCTCAATCATTCATGTAATTACTTCTGCACATGGGTTCTACTCAATATCATCTAAGTACATTTAACACAATAACAGAATCTAATGAGGTCACACATACAATCATCTATAAACATCACATAATAAACAAAAAAATAACTAATAGAACCAATTTGATCAGTTCAAGGTGAAGAGGCTTCATAAATGAGGGAATGGTTTTGATTTCTTTTTAACAAATAAGATGGTAAGTCTGCTGTTTTAAGCTCTTTCTTTCGCAATTTATTATTAGCTTATTGACCTTTCTAATTTTTGTTGAATAAATAAATAAAATTGCAGTAAGAAGAGAGATGAAAATAATTTCAATCAACTACTTGAAAACCAGAAAATTTCTGTGTTTGAAGGAAAATACAGTTATTATCTAATCAATGTAATCAGATCTTCCATTGTCCAAACCAACTCCTTCATTTTGAAACTAGAGAGGTTTAGCAACACACAAGGACCAGCGCTAGATCCGCATTTACCATTATATTGATCTTCTAATCCTCTATGCAGTCTTTTGCTTCGAATGCCTGCTCGAACCAGAAGTTCTTAGCCCGCTCCTTCCGACAAACTTGAGAACCTCGTCTATTAGTATAACGGGGAAGGCAACTGCTATAACCAGAAGCCACTCGTTTACGCTCAGAGGAACAATACCGAATATTTGTGCAAGGAAAGGTACGTAGAGGATCAAAAAGTGCAACGCGAATGATACAAACATTGCGAGCAGAAGCCATGGGTTGACCCATGGAGGCATAGTCAGGAGACTACCATCCTCAGAGAGAGCATTCAAGGAATTGAACATCTCAATCGCAACCAAAACAGACAGGGAGAGTGTTGAAGCCTTGATTTTCCCAGATCGGAAGTAGTCACACGGATTATCATCGAAGTTGAACACATTAGAGCCAGCTGTGAATGGCGATGCAGAGAAATTTTGCCAAGTACCGCACTGATCCCAGTTGGCCAGTTGGGAGTAGGTTACAAGACTGTGACCGTCTCCACTCAGGTCAATGAACATGAAAGTGTGATGTGTATACCAGATGATGAAAATGCCAACGGTCGCCAACCCGACATACGACCCAATCACCTGAACCAGGTTAACAAAAATTGCTGTGATCAGCTTCATCAAATCCGATTTCCAGAGCAATAAAAAAAATTGTGGTTTTAACAATTAGTACCAGGTATCGAAATAAAATCCAAGGAGTTATTAACGAGTCATCACTCTTTCTGGGAGACTTCTTCATGATATCTTTGTCTGGAGGATTGAAGCCTAATGCTGTTGCTGGTGGTCCGTCAGTCACAAGATTAACCCAGAGAAGCTGAACAGGAATCATCCCTTCCGGAATACCCAAAGCAGCGGTCAAAAATATAGAAGCCACCTCGCCAATGTTTGAGGAGATCATATATCTACAACCGTTAGAGAGGGACAAAAAAAAAATTTAAACTGAAAGTTATACTTGAAATTCAAATGAGCACATTCATAATTTCCAAAAGGCAGAAGAAAAATATTAACAAAAGATTTCTTTGTTAATTTTACAGCAAAAGATTGAATTGGTGCAAAGGACATAATGACTCAGCACTGATGAGCATTTTAATAACCATTAATTCCACACTTGAGCAAATGTTGCACATCCAGAATTTACAGCAAAAACTAAATTTCTATGCTTAAGATCCAATGCCACCCAACAGAAACTCAAAAAACATATTTAACAAAAGATTGCATCCAATCATGCATGTTAATATAACAGAGAATTTTAATTTTACAGCACAGTGACTGTTAAAGATAAATTAGCATAAATGAAAAAAATACCAAACCTGATAAACGCTTTCATATTGTTGTATATGGACCTGCCTTCACCAACAGCAGCAACTATAGTGCTAAAGTTATCATCTGCTAGCACCATGTCGGAGGCTTCTTTTGCAACCTGAATTGAAATTAGAACCAAAAAAATGTCAAATATGTAGCAAGACGAAAATATGCAGTAGCAAGTGATATAAAGCAGAAGAGCCAACTAAAACAGATTAGCATCTGTTTTTGCTGTAGTTGCATCTAAAATCTTAGACGTGTGGTTGAAGACAATCAAGTCAGATTTAAAACGGATGGAGTTATGAAGCTCCTAAGACTTCTTCAGTGTCCACCCAAGGAAAATTTTTTAGCCCATCATTTCTTCTCATTGTTCTGTCTTTAGAGGGTTACATAAAAAGGAAAACCAGTGTAAAAACATGTAAATATGTTTGTTCCTTATAATTTATTTGTTTTGACCTTTGGGTTAATTGATGAAATACAAGCTCTAGGCAGAGGCATGAATAAGGTGCAAATGACAATGATGGTCTCTAAAACTCTCGAACACATAAAATGTAATGTTAAACTGCTTTAGCAACAACAGTTGTGCCTTCAAGAATATAGTCTTGAGCTCAGTGTGATACACAATCAATGCAATCATCATGATAATCCAAAAGCAGCACATAAAATTAAGTTAGCATTCTATGCATGTTACGAAGTTGCAATAAATATATGTGCAGATGCAATAAATATACATCAGACAAAATATATCTGCAAACAAACAAGTGCATCTCCATGAATAGTTACAAATTTAACCATGACGCGTTACGCCATACTAAATACATCTCATCCTCAAAATAAGCAAATAAAATATACCTCTGTCCCTGCTATTCCCATTGCTATGCCAATATCAGCCAACTTCAAGGCAGGTGCATCATTCACTCCATCTCCTGTCATGGCAACAACTTCACCATCTTCTTTAAGTAACCTCACTATTTCTTGTTTATGTCTGGGTTCAGCCCGGGAGAACAACAGGCCACCATCTTGCCTCAAATGATTCTTTGGCTCAGGATGTTCCATGAATTCTTTCCCGGTCAAGCTTCTTGAACGGATGTCATCACAAGGTCCAAAAACACCAATTTCACGACAAATAGCTTCTGCTGTATTCTTGTTGTCTCCTGTAATGACCATTACACGGATTCCAGCTGCTTGGCAGTCCTGAATTGCTTGACGAACCTCCTTCCGAGGAGGATCCTTTCCAGATTCATAAGAACAAACAAATCCATGTGAATAATATGAAATTTCCAATATTTAAAGAATAAGATGCAAACTGAAAAAAAAAAAACGAAAAGAGATTGCAGGATTAGCTCACCCTTAAGCCAACTAAGCCAACAAAAATAAGATCACTCTCAATAGAAGAATAATTGGATAGGTTTATTAAAAGCTCATGAGCAGGATGGTCCTCATCACCATTATATGTTTCAAATGTTGGAACCTCTGCTTTGTAAGCAAACCCAAGACAACGTAAAGCACTTGATGACATGTCATAAAGGCTTTGCAAAATAAGATCTTTTGAATAGTGATCCAGTTCAGTAATTGAACCATCAAGCAACTGGACATACGAACTTCTTTCCAATAAGTTCTCTACTGCACCCTGCCACATATGGTTAAGCTATTTAATAGATATCCCCATAACTAAAATGGTTAAGGTAAATAATTAAGGCATCCATGCCAAACTTCCATTAAAAGACCCATATCATAAGAAGTGTTTACTTCCATTAGAAAGTTATAATCATAAGTAAAACCATTATTTGGCACACCAGGAAAGAAACCTTGAGGACCAGGAAAAAGCAAAAAAAAAAGGTTATAAACACAGCATTTCAACATGAATCTTCTAATGGGTACAGATTATGGAGTCGGAAGACAACCCATTGGTTAACATTCAAGGATGAAAATCAGCTGATAACAGGTACAGGATTACATATATAAATATATATATATATATATAAAAGCCCTTATCCTTGTCATTGTTAAAGAACCCCCACTACGAAGGGAAAGGACCCAAGTACACAGAAGGTTTCACAGTAAGAAGACCATAGCAACTGTGATAAATGATTGAAACAGTGTGATCAAAAGGTATAAACCAAGCACAACAAACATTCATGAATCAACTTGAGCTCTGAAACAAGACCCATTCATACTTATAACCAACACTTCTAGATAATTGGTGTGCCAAATGAAAGCTGGTACCATTTTATTATTATGTGAAATTTAAAAACCGCTGTTTTTAAACTGGCGAGGAAAAGAATAGCTGAAAATACAAGGTATGCAAACGCATGCATGCAGAAACATTGAGAAAAAAATGAGTTTGTTAACCTTCACTAGTAGTGCTTTTTTGCCAGAACTGGAATTAACAATGACCCCCATTGATTTACGATCTCGGTCAAATTCAAGAGTAGCAATGCGCTGCTCCATTTTATTCCAAAGTTGGCAACATCCTTACATGGCATAATGACATGAAGCAAGAGTGTCAGAGCCAGTAGCCTTCAGGAATACAGAAATAAAATAAATGAAACAACAGCAAGTTCTTAACATACGTAGAACATCTCCATGACCTGAAGATGATTCATTAAGCGCATCAGGAAATCCCATTTTTTCAACCAGAACCTGGTAAAGAAAAAAGAAACCACCAGTGAATATTAATGTCCTGTCATTTATTCATTAACTTTTAATATGAATGTTCAACCAGTAATTATATACTTTTAATATGAATGCATGTAATGAGTAGAAGGCAAAGATACAGTATTCCAGAAATTACAGGGTACCCATACTCAAAAAGCAAAAATGGATACTGAAACACAAATACTAGAGGCAACATGATTTAATTATGCTCGGCTATTTTCACAGCCCAAGGAAACAATTTCTGGGATGATGATAATTCAAGGAAAAAAATGTCAGAACACTTTACCTTTAATGCAGCCTCAGTAGGCATTCCACTAGCAACAAAATGCTGTCCAGATTGCTCTACACTTGCATCATTGCAGACTGCAGCAATTTTTGCAATCATTTGAAGGTTGGAGTCCATTTGACCCAGTGGCCAGTGTTCTATTTTCCCATCAGAAGGATCATACGATATCCCTTCTACATTGAAAGATCGAAGAGTGCCAATCCTAGAACCCATAGCCACTAGCTTTGATACAGCCATTTGATTGGTTGTTAAAGTACCTGTCTTATCAGAACATATCACAGTTGTACAACCAAGAGTCTCAACACTGGGCAACTTTCTAACAAGTGCATTCTTTTGTGCCATCTTTCGAGTTCCAAGTGCTAAACAGGTAGTAATGACAGCAGGTAATCCTTCTGGTATAGCAGCAACTGCCAATGCCACGGCAATCTCAAAGTAGTATGTGCATTTCTCAAAGGAGAACTTAAAATTCTTAGGCCAACCATCAACATATTCCCAAGTAAGGAAGTATTTCATATTAATTAGCCATACAAATGCACAAATAACTCCAATAATCAAAGTTAAAAGTTCTCCAAATTCATTCAATTTCTTCTTCAATGGGGTATCATCCTCATTCTGTGCAGCCTCATGGATCTGTGAATGCACCTTTCCTATCTCGGTATGCATTCCTGTCTGTGTAACCAAGCATATACAGTTCCCATTTACAACTGTTGTCCCAGCAAAAACCATGCATTTCTTACCTTGTATATCAGTATTTTCACCAACAGCTTTAGCAGTCTTGCTCACGCTTTCACTCTCTCCAGTCAGAGATCCTTGTTCAACCCTAACAGTGGAGCTAATCAAACTCAATACTCTCATATCTGCAGGCACCTTATCACCCACTTTCAACTCCACTATATCACCAGGAACAAGCTCTTTAGCTGGCACCTTCGGTACCTTCTTACCATCTCTAATAACAGTAGCATGCTCAGACTGAATTTCCTTCAAAGCTTCTAATGCTTTCTCAGCATTAGTCTCTTGCCAGATACCCACAATCGCATTGACAATCAAGATCAAAAAAATCACCAACGGTTCAACAAATGCAGTGATCTCCATTTCTCCACCTTCTTCCCCATCATACCAAGCTAAAACAAATGATATAATCGCGGCTACTAACAAAATCCTAACTAACGTATCATTAAATTGTTCCAAAATCAACTTAAAAATTGATACACCGTCATGTTTCTCTAATTCATTGTAACCATATATCTGCCTCCTTTTGTCAACTTCTTCACTAGATAATCCAACCTCGTGATTCACTTGATACTGCTCTTCACATTCCTTAATTCCCTTCGACCAAGCTGGAAAATTCTCTTCATTTAGCTCTTCTACCTCTACTTTTTCACTTTTACCATAATCCTCTCCTCCTTTCCCCATTAAAACCAAATCTCAACAATCCAATCACAAACCAGAAACCTAATCTCACAACACAAACACAAATCACAATCTAGATAAGAAAACTTGACAAAATTCAAAAAAAAAACACAAATATAAACAAATATTTAAAATCATCTATTGCCAACAATAACTGATCCACACGAAACAATAAGAAAATCAGAATTGCTATTTTCTAGGTAACCAAACGGAAAACAAATAAATAAAGAAAAAAAAAACTAGGAACCAGACTTACCAGCAATGGCATATTCTTAAAGAGAGCGAGAGACTCGTATTATAATTTTTTTTTTTAACACATTCCTGCTGCTTGCGTCACGGCTTCAGTTCACCTACTAAGATACAGAAATCAATTTTCTAGGATTCCATTAAAGAGAGCATATAGATCAGATCTGAGCAACTAATTTTCATATATATATATATATATTTTTATATATTAATTATATCAAAAAATTCAATAACTAAAAATACAAATAAAATAACAGAGAGCGATTCAATTGCTTGCATGATTTAGAATACCCTTTCACATGTCTTATATATATTAATACACTTTTATAATTAATTATTATTTCTTAATTTATTAAAATATACTAATAAATATTTTTTTCCTATTTTTAATTATATAAAAATGAAAATTTTATAATTGCTTTGGAAAAGTGAATCTAGCAAGATTTGTCTACATCTTCTTTACAATGTCAGTTAGGGAGGAAGCACTTAAGAAACCAATAAAATCACGCCACGTTGTAACAGATGAAGGTTTCTTCAGGTGGCAGGCGAGTAGCGGTAAGCTGTTATGTTAAGATATGTGTGGCTGCGCATGGAATCTCTGCTGTGTGATTAATGCTAAACTAATCGCATCATTAATTCCTTAATTATCCGGATACGTGTAATGATTTTGTTCATTTATACTAATAATAATAATATATTAATTATTAGTTATTTTTCATTGGCCTTTGGGAATTAATAATATAATATTTTTTTAAATAAGAAAAAAGCATATTTCCTTTTTCTTTTTTTGGGGAATTCTCTTCGTGCCGGTCTTAGGTCTATTTTTCTTCATTCTTCCTTGGTGGAGATTGACTTTGAAATAAAAAATAAAGACTTATAACAATTCTCATTTTTGTAAATTATATATCATTGCATTTATAATTTCTAATATTAAATATATATATATATATAATATAAGTTATATTTAAATTCTAAGAATATTTTCAATATTTGTTGTATTTTTTTTAGGGATTAAATTTCATATTTTATAATTTTTAAAATTTATGTAAAAATAACCGTTTTTAAAAAAATTAAATTCTTTAATCATTCTTTAATAATGGTGTCAAAAATATTTACGTCATTGACAGTAATAATATTTATTAAATTTATTAATTAATTTATGATGTGAGCAATTTCGATGTGTATGACCACAGAATTAATAATTGTAATATGAGATGGTTTTCGTTTTCATGGACTTTACTTTTGATTCGTATTGGACTCCATCTCTTATGCTGAAAACAGTAGCAATAATGTTATATAAACAAAATTCTACTATTATTTTCTTAAATCAATTTATGTAAAATTATAAATTTATTAATACTATAATAATATTATTATGTTATTTAATATAAAATTAATATAATTATAATATTTTTTTAATAATATATAATGAATGAGGCTCAAAATCCAAACCTTTTAGACTATTTTAAAAGCACTTATATCATCAGAATAGATTCATATTATTATTATTATTATTATATTAAATTGATCTAAAAATTATTTAATTATTTTCAAAATTAATATAAAATAAAGCTAAATTGAAATTGAATTTAATTAAAATTACTATATGATGACTCAATTGTAATATTTAAAAATATATAAAATAATTATTATTTTTGGTTTTGAATTTTACGAACCGAAGTCAATGGTTCTCAAACCAAAACTATCGATTAAAGTAAGCATTTTATCAGTTTAATTATTAATTTTTGAGTTGAATCTTATTTAATATATAAAATTGAATAAATTAAAATATTTTTGAATTAAAAGTCTATAAATTAAATTTTAATTAGATCAATTTTATTTATTTATTTTATCTTTTAATTATTTTAGTTTATAATTAAATATTTTAATTTTTTAAAATTGAATGGAATGGAATATTTTATGTACTTTGGTGGGGGCTGCGGGGCACCATTGGCGGACCTTTGTACACGTACTTCATTCCAACAAGAAAAGGTTAAAATTCCACCGAAATTTTCCTCGGGCGTGAAGTTTTCTCGACAGCCTTTTTCCAGAAATTTCAAACGTCCATATTGAAATGTTCGCCGTCGCCCATATTAAAAACATAATAAAGTTTTTCTACAGATAAATGACTTCACAAATTAATTAAAAATTCGTATTCACTCAATTAAATATTTTTGAACTGAATTTGAAAAATTAATAGATTTATATGTAAACAGTTTTATTTTTAATTTGAATTATTTAATATTTAAATTATAGATAAAATAGGAAGAAATAGTTCATGAGGTATATATTTTAATTTTAAATGAATGAAAACAAATAAATATATAAAAAGAATAAAAATGGAAAAATTTTCATCTAAACGATAAAATTAATAAACTTGAAACATATTATGTACTCGACTTTAAATTAAGATTCATTATTATTTGATCAAGAGAGATTTTAAAAAATTGATTAAAAAAATAAATTAAATTTTTAAAAACGTATGATTTTATATTTTTATATCATATTATAATAATATTATATTCTAATAGAAATTTTATATCATAATTATAATAAAAAATAAAAAATTTTATTATAACCTTATAAAAAAAATAGAGAAAATTCTCTATTATCTATAACATAAAATATGCAATATATTAGTGAATATTAAATATTTAAAAAATATCTATATATATAAATATAACTAGATATATATCAATTTCTTTTCTATTATTCTAATAATCTAATAAACAGATTAAAAATAGATTAGATTAAATAAATATAAATCTCAAAAAATCTCATGATTTAGTATATTATTCATTAAACACGTATATATTTTTAATCATTTCATTCCTGAAGAGTTGGATGAGAAAAAACTTTCATATCCGATTATAGTATAAATAAATCGAGAAACAACCATCAACTATAACCCAAAAGAGTCCCTATACATGGATCATAAATCTTTACCAAATGCGATATTGAATGTCTAATTTTTTTTAACGTCATAAAATTTCAATATAATCCTATTTTAAATGAATCATTATATATTTAAATAGTAGACTAATTCATAATATATCAGAATTTTTGTAGTGAATACTGGATCGATCCATGAAATAGAATATAAAACCAAAATACTAAAATTTCATGCATTTTATTTTCACAAATATGATAGAATAAATTACTTATCATACATAGCAACCCGAAGTATATCATAATAGTATAATATCATTTTCACACAACAACCAACCACCGGGAGCCGTCGGATTCCGGCCATATTAATACCCATGATAACAGGCACGGTGGCTTTCCCTTGGTGCAAGACATCCCTGAAAATAAGTAAATATTTGCTTGGAAGGTTGGTGCCCTATGAATCAAGTCATCTTCTACATTCATCAAACATGCTCCCCTGTTAACTACTGCAAATACATTTTTCAGTTTTTTTTTCAAAAGAAAAATTGGAATCAACAAATCCATAAATTTTTTTTCCGAATACTACAGAGATTTATTTATATGAATCATTTTTAATCTAGATTCAAACCAAATACGATTATTCATTCGAAGGCATGAATGTTAATATAATTTCTTTTTTTTTTTTCTTAAAAATCGGATTGAATACTTTGATTTTATATTAACATAATTATTTTATATGGGTACAAGTAATCATAATTTAAATTTTTAATCTCGAGTTAAAAAATAAAATTTTTAATCCTTTTTATTTCGATAAGGTATAATTTTAAATGAAATTACTTTTTTTGGCATCTATATTGATTTTTTTATGGGCGTACGAGGAATGATGATGATAGTAAAAGAAACTTGAGTCTTAAAGCCTCATGGATAACATTTTATATAATTAGATTATAAAATTATTATTATCATTATCATATAAATTTGAACCATTTATAAAAGCAAGACATAATATTTAGTTACTTGAATTTGAGAGATTTTTTCATTTTATCCTTTTTATTTTGATTTGTTTATTCGTATATTTTGATTATATATTATTGTTAATTTATTTTTATTTAAGATACATGTAATATAAATATCATATTTAATTCTTTTTAATCTTTTAATTTATTATTTTAAAAAAAATTAAAGATATATAATGAGTAAAATTGAGGTATTTAAATGATAAAAATTAAAGTTGAAGAAATAAATTGAAAAATTATAATAAGTTCATGTATTTAAAATACAAAAATAAATAAATTAAGTATTGAAATAAAAAATTAAAATAAAAGAAATAAAATAAAAAATATATGTTAATTTCAAGAAATTACAGATATCTTTGAAAGTAATTTTGAACTCCGTTATTAAAGGATGCAATGACAATAAATTTAATATTTGAATCAAATTTAATTTAGTACTTATAATAAATTTAAATTATATTTAAAATATGAATTTACACATGAATATATACTTTGATATAAGTTTTAGATTTTATAACAAATCATATTAAAATCTAAATTTATCATTTTAATAAATTGATATGTTATAATATTGGATTAATAAAGAAAAAATAAATAAAACTGTAACCACTTATTGCCCCGAAGAGAGAGATTGGTTGGGTGTGTGTTATTGGCTGCCAAAGGGACTGATGAAGCATGTGCCTTCTCTTAAAGATAGCCCACAAAGGCACGTGCTAAGTTTGATGTCTTCTTCATACCTTGATACTAATTCTGCCCTCCAAATACCAACTGAGCTACATCCATGCGTAAGTTTAATAGCACAAGGTGAGTGTAATAAGTTGGATGCGGGTAAGTTTAATGCCTTCTTGCTAGCACAAGGTGGGTGTAATAAGTTGGATGAAGTATGAGAATGGGTTCCATTTTTTTCAAAAAAAAAAAAACCTAATTCGATTATTGAAAGATTTATCAAGTGGTTAGTTGTTTTAAAATCGTCTGAAATTAAACGTTGTTTCAATAACCATCTCCATCACTCTTTTTGAATTCTTTAATGGATGTGAATGGATAATATTATGGGATAATTACGGGCTTACCTCAGTTTTGAAGTTTAATTTGCAGAAAACCCGGCCCATTAAAATTTTTTTTCATCTTTACCTAAATCATTTTACTTCTACAAGCTTCCAATTATTTTTTACAGAACTACCCACTTCTCATCATCGCGCCAATTTCTCTTCTCATTCACCCTATCTGTCATTCTCTCGCCGGCATAATCGGCCATTTCTCCCTACTTCAGTCTTCAGTTTCTCCACTTTTCTGTACACCGAACAGTCAACTTTTTCTGTACTCCTTACGTTCGCGCCTTTGTGAACATCTGAAACCCGTTTTCGACCCATCTTCCATCCTCTCGCCTGCATAATCGGCACTTTCTTGAAACAAGTTACGATGGGTAAAAAGAAGGTTGTTAGTTCTGAACTGAAAAAACGGGTTCATGCGGGACAAAGATCGGGGGAGAATGTTCGGGTTTCGTCCCCTGCAGTGAGCGAACGCCCCATTTTGCGAAAGAGATCGGTCAGAAGCGAGTCGGTTGAGACTGAGTCTTCAAAGAGAGCCAGAAAAATGGATGTTGCGGTTGAGGAAGAATGTAAAGGCTCATGCAAGGTATGTGTTTCATTTTTTTTTTTTTGATTTTAAATTGATTGTCATTTTTTCCTTTTTACGTATAAGCTGATTGTTTC
>CANYBF012330254.1:0-17070 GCA_948192965.1 Dalechampia spathulata | reverse complement strand
GGATCCCGGGTATTGAATGTATGCTTGTCACGTAGTTTCCGCAGCACAACCACCATTAGGCTTAGAACGTGTCCCCATACGACGTCTTTACGAGGTATCCCTGACGGTACAGGCACTGGTTCTCTACTGGGAGCCGCTGTCGGTGTCGTGGGAGCATGTCTACCTGGGTATGGGCCGGGTGTGACACAATATAAATACACAACATTTTTATTATTTAATAGTTTAATATTATAAAATTTTATATAAACCAATATATAAATAATTAATTTTAAGAGAATAAAATTTTATTAAAAATTTAAATTTGTTAAACTTAATTTAATTCAATTTTAAGAAAAGATAGTTTTATACTTTCTCATAAATTTTATTATTTTTGAAAAGATTTAATTTAGTACTTACTAATAATTTATATTTTATATTATATTATCTTATTTTTTACCCAAACAAATTTTATTCCAAGATATCTTATTTTTTACCCAAACAAATTTTATTACTATATATATTGTTAATATATAGCTTAATTTTTTTAAATTCCTATTATAAAAGATTAATTGAGCAAACCTCTATTAAACTTTTAATTAATATTGTAAGAGAAAAGAAAAACAAGTAAAATGATGATTTTGTAATTTTTCTATACTTATTAAAATTAATTTAAATTTTATTTTAATTATTTAATAGTAATAATTTTAATTTATAATAACTAATTTTATCAAAAAATTTTAATCAAAATTAAATATAAACATGAATTATTTTTATTATACATGATTAGTTTTAAGAAAATAAAAGTTTATTAAATAATCTAAATTTGCTAAAACTAATTTTATTTTATTTTAGTAATTTAATAGTAATAATTTTAATTTATAACAACTGATTACTATAATAAAATTATATGAAGAAAAATAATATTTATAATTATTTTTAAAAATATAAGATATTTATTAAAGTTATAAAACCCCACAAGTTGCTAATATATAATTTAATTTTTTCAATGAAATTTTGATTGTTTAAATTATTAAAATTAAGAAAATACTATTTATATTAAATTTGTAATAGATAATTTATAAGAACTAATTTTATTTTATTTTAATTATTAACAGTAATAGTTTTAATTTGTAACAACTAATTTCTATAATAAAATTATGTAAATAAAAATATTATTTTTTTTGAAAAAGAGATATTTATTAAAGTTATAAAATATTCCACATTATTAACTTAATATTTAACTTTTTCAAATTCATATCATAAAAGTCAAGTGAAGTATATCCTTTAAATATATCTCTGTTAGTTCTTTTTAACTAATATTTTAATAAAGAAAAAGAATAAGTAAAAATTATGATTTTATCATTATAATATATTAAAAGAGAGTGGGGATAAGTGAAAAAATAGTTTTACACTTTTCCATAAATTTTATTATTTTATAAAATATTTAATTTATTACCTACTGAAATCCCAGCAGAAGTATAGCAACATGTATACAATTTATAATGGTTCGACACTAACTTTTGCCTATATCCACTTCTCCTAAGTTCTCAACTTAGGGTTCCACTAATCACAATCAATTACAACAAAGGATTCCTTAAAATGAGTCCTAACCCCAGTGCTTTTCAAGCTCATACTCAAACCTTTACAACAATAACAAACTCACAAAAATTAAACTCTCAATTACAACTTAATGTCTAAGCATTAATTTCACCCCAACCCACAATTACAAAACCTAACTCTTAGGTTGTGCGAATACAATACAAGAGAGTTTACAATGCTAGAATCATAATACAACAAGTAAACTTACTTGCAAATAAAGATTGAAGCTCAAAATAAACTTTTCTCTGCAAAACTAGCCGTTAGATATGAAATATGTAATATATCTTGTTAAAATAAAACCGTTAGAAAGGGTTTAAAGTCTTTCTGGAAAGTCACATATGGCCGTATCAGACATGGTACGCTTGTATCGATTTAAAAATATTAATTTAACAAAATGCAATAAGTTTGGCATGCATGTACCAAGCAATGGTACACCTGTACCAAAGCAATGTTATTGATACGTAAAATTCCTGCGAGCAACCATACGGTCATACCACCCACTGGTACGCCCGTACCAAGATGAATTTCTTGATACATGAAATTTTCTGCAAGCAATGGTACACCGGTACCATCAATTGGTACGCCTATACCAAGCTTTCAGTAAAAGATAAAATCATACAATACAGATGGCATGTTCATACCAAAACCGATACACATGTACCAAACATAGAAAAAAAAATTTTAAATTACAAATAACTTAAATTGACTAACACAAAATACATACATTAAAATCCTTGGTCTAACAATCTCTTCCTTTTTGATGTTGGCAATCAATTTAAGTTCAATTTGCAAAACATGTTTAAATGAAATTTTGATTTGAAAAATGTCCCCCTTTGTTTTAGAATTCATGCCATCAAATACAATGATCAATCAATCAATCATAAAGGAGTAGAAAATTATAATCAAATCAATACAAACACAATGAATAAACATTGATGTCATATATACTCATAAATATAATGAATACAATGATCTAAGCAAAATAATAATAATAATAATAATAACATAGTCTAAAACTATCTCCCAAAATACAAATCTCTATCTCCTAAAACATCTCCTAAACATATCTCC
Organism: Dalechampia spathulata; assembly: GCA_948192965.1. Lineage (NCBI taxonomy): Eukaryota > Viridiplantae > Streptophyta > Magnoliopsida > Malpighiales > Euphorbiaceae > Dalechampia > Dalechampia spathulata. The sequence goes on along the minus strand of CANYBF012330254.1, from coordinate 14,421 downwards.
CCCTTTGGTAACATCAAAAACAATCACTGTGAACTAGGAGGAGGTGGAGGAGGACTCGATGGAGAGATAAAAAAATCTATCATGAGACTGATAGACTAGAGAGTATCAGTAGTAGTAGTCTGAAACTCATGGAAGTCGGCAACGTGCTGATCAAAACGTTGATCAAGAGTAGCTGATTGTTGACTGAGATGAGTGATCTACTGATCAACCCGATCAAAACGTCGCTCAAAGCCCACTAATGTAGTAATGTGCATCATAAAATGCTGAGCTAGTAAATCAGCAATCGAAGGAGGAGCAATAACAGGATCAGTGGAAGCAGACACTGTTGTTTGTAGCTCAAAGCTGCCTAGCGTATGGTATCAGTATCAAAGGGATCAGACGGGTCAAGTCACTCTGCAGGTGTGTCATCTAGAAGTGATACCTGCATGTACTGACATACAGCAACTGCACTTCATCCAAAGAAAGGTACAATGTCGTTAAGAAGACCTAATGATCAAAGATGCTCCAATCATCATATGATATGCTCAGAGTGAGTATGGAACTCACCATCAAAATCATGCTCAAAGAGAATAGAATGCTCTATGAACGATAAATCTAGATTAGGACCTTTCGGTCCAAGAGTGAGTAGACAAGCAAGAAAGGCAGAAAGCTGGTGGCAGATGTAGTGAATGATGGGATCGAACAGAATAGCCCTACCAGGCTGGTTCTGGATGCCGACCTCATGGACAGAGGTCAGAAGCTAATGTCTAGACTAGATAGGAGTACCCGTGACCATAGAATAAAGAAAAATCAGGTCAGGGCTAGTAACTGTGTCATTAGACTCAGATCTCTTGAATATCAAATAGGAGATCAGTCTATGACAGTAATAGAGTGAGGGGGATTTGAGATAAGAGGCTTTAAGCCTCGAGGGACAGAAAGGAGTATCGAGTGCAATCTCCCTTCAGAAGTCATTACGGTTAAAAACCGTGGATCTGGCATTGGCAATGCTATTAATGTAAAAATCAAAGATGCCATCAAACTCTGCAGGAGAAAGAGTATGGGGCCTGCGAAAGAGTCTGAAGGTGCAACTGTAAGAGGTAGAAAGAGAGAAGATCTATAGGAACTCTAGATCTACATACCGAATATAGTAGTTGGGTAGAAAAGTGAAATTTGACCAACCAACATTAATTAAATAGCACAAAACGTCATCCTCTAGTCTTGTGTGCAGGAGAGTGGAATGACACATAAATCAAGAGTGAGAAAATACTTTCTCACTCAGAATAAAAGTACATACTACAGAAGCAGAAGAAGTAGTATGAGGACCAGAGCTTGCTGGTACAGTGCGTTTGACTCTACGTCCCTGAGTCCAAGAGCCACCGCAAGACTCATGAGCTAACATGATTGAAATCAGTAAAAAAAAGACAATTTTAAAAAAAAGAAACATAATTTTTTGAAAACTCGACAGAGGTTTAATTAATTTTTGAAAAACTAAAAAATTTGTACCTGCACATAAATCAACAAAATTTAAACCACACCTAACAACCACAATCATAAACACTTTTTTCTAAAAAACCTAGAGCTAAAACAGCCTAGATTAACCAGAAAATCAAAAAGAAAAACTAAATTAAAATAGTTAAAACTCAAAATAAAAATTAAAGATTCTAAAGGAAACAAACCAAAAATGGAGGAAAGGATTGTGGGCAAATGGATTTTGAGTGTTTAAAGACTGATTTTATTGAATTTGGTGAGGGTTTAAGAGAGAAATTAGAGAAAATCAAAATTTGGTAATCGACGGTAACTGTAAAATCATGTTTCAAATCAATTTTCCAGATCGTATACGGGCGTACTGTCTAAGTGTATGGTCATACAGCTTAAAAATGCCTGAAAATTCACTATCGTATAGAGGTGTGTGGGTCAGGCGTACGGCCGTACGAGAGCTGTCAGCCAAAAAATTTTAAGTTTTCAAACAAATATGCATACAAGCGTACAAAAACAGCACGATCGTACCAAATTTGAAGAAAATTTTCTTTGAAAGACGTACGGGTGTACCAAACTGTGGTACGGTCATACAAGATATTCGACAAAAATGGGAAGTAAGGCAGAAGGATCCGTACGGGTGTACGAAAATAGGTACGACCGTACGGGGATTAAAATTTAGAAAATTTCTAAGAGTTTTGAGAATATTTTTGATATTTCTAAAGTCAACCAAGTACACCTACTTCAAAATGAACCATCTATCATTCCTAGCTCATATTTGATGAAGTTCAAACGTTATTCATTAAGGGGTTTTATAAAAATATCTGCCAATTGGTGAGTTGTATCAACAAATTCTAATACAACCTTTACTTTATGCACATTATCACATAGAAAATTATACCTAATATCTATGTGCTTAGTTCTAGAGTGCTGAATTGGATTCCTAGACAGATTGATAGCACTAGTATTATCATATTTGATAGAGGTGTATGAAACACAGACATTATAATCCCTTAATTATTGTTGAATCCAAAGTACTTGAGCACAACAACAACTTGCAGATGTGTATTTAGACTCAACAGTAGACAATGATACATAATTTTGTTTCTTACTAAACCAAGAAACCAAACAATTGCCTAAGAAATGACAAGTACCAGACGTACTTTTCCTATCTAACACATTTCCAGTAAAGTCAGCATTAGAATAAGCAATCAAGTCAAATGAATCATTCTTAGTATACTACAAGCCATAGTGCATATTACCAATCAAATATTTGAAAATATGTTTCATAGTACACAAATGTGATTCCTTTAGAGATAACTGAAATATAGCATACATACACATAGCAAACATAATATCTGGCCTAGAAGCAATTAGGTATAACAAGCTACCTATCATACCTCTATACTTCTTTTGATCCACATGTTTGCCACTTTCATCCAAGGAAAGCTTTGTGGTAGTGCTCATAGGAGTTTTGCTCAATTTTGCATCTTCTAGTCTAAATTTTTTTAGCATTTCTTGTATGTACTTGACTTGATTAATGAAGATTCCATCTTCACTTTGCTTGACTTAAAGTCCTAAGAAATACTTAAACTCTCCAATCATACTCATCTCAAATTCTCCCTGCATACACTCAAAGAATTCCTTATATAATTTTTCATTAGTAGCACCAAATATGATATCATTCATATAGATTTCGACAAGCAAGATATCATGTTTATAATGCTTAATGAAAAGTGTTATGTCTGCTTTCTCTTTTTCAAAACCATGATCAATAAGAAAACTACTTAACCTATCATACCAAGCTCTAGGGGCTTGTTTAAGGTCGTATAAAGCTTTGGTAACTTTAAAAATGTGGTTTGGAAATTCAAAGTCCTCAAAACCAAGGGGTTGTGCAACATAAACTTCTTCATTTATAAACCCATTTAAAAATGCACTTTTCACATCCATTTGAAAAAGTTTGAACTTCATGTGAGATGCATATGCCAATAACATTCTAAATGCTTCTATTCTAGCTATAGGTACAAAGGTTTCATCAAAGTTTATTCCTTCTTCTTGACAATATCCTTATACTACTAACCTAGATTTATTCCTAGTTATGATACCACTTTCATCCAGCTTATTCCTAAACACCCACCTAGTTCTTATAATAAATGCATCTCTAGGCTTTGGTACTAAGGTCTATACATTATTCCTATCAAACTGGTTTAGTTCATCTTGCATGGCTAACACCCACCTCTCATCATCTAAGGCTTCATTCACATTCTTAAGTTCAATTTAAGAAATGAATGCAAGATTGTTATGAATATCTTTAAATTTAGAGCGAGTAGTTACCCTTTTTGATGTTTCACCTATGATTTTCTCCTTAGAGTGTCCTTTCGAGAATTGCCACTCCTTCGAAAGATCATGCTCAATTTGAGTTGTAGCTAGGTGAGGAGGAAGATCATTCACTTCTTCCTTGTCAACATCTTTAGGTGTAGCTTCTTGTTGATGCTCTTGTCCTTCACCTTATTACAATAAGATTCCTACATCATCATCAACAATGTCCCTTTTAGACCAATGAAGTTAGTTTCATTAAAAACAACATGCATAGATTCCTCTACAACCAAAGAACATTTGTTAAATACCCTATATGACTTGCTAGATGTTGCATAGCCTAAGAATAAATCTGCATCAATCTTTGGATCAAATTTCCTAAGATTATCCTTGGTGTTAAATATGTAACACTTGCAATTAAATACTCTAAGGTACGAAATTCTTGGTTTTCTACCATTCGATAGCTCATAAGGAGTTTTATTCAAAATTGGTCTTAAGTGAACTCGATGTGTGACATAACAAGCGGTATTGACCACTTTGGCCTAAAAATACGAAGGCAATTGGTAGTCATTAAGCACAATACGTGTCATGTCATAAAGGGTTTGATTTTTCCTTTCAACTACCCCATTTTGTTGAGGAGTTCTAGAAGATGAAAAGTTATGATGAATGCTAAACAAATCATAAAACGATTTAAAATTATCATTTTGAAATCCTTTTCCGTGATCACTGCTTATAGAAGAAATATAATAACCTTTCTCATTTTGCATTCTATTTGTTAATGATTTAAAAGCATTAAATGCATCATCTTTATGAGATAAGAAAGAAACCCAAGTAAACCTAGAGTAATCATTAATAATAACAAGTGCATAATGTATGCTACCTAAGCTAGTTACTCTAGTTGGTCCAAACAAGTCCATATACAACAATTGAAGGGGTTTAGAAGAGGTTACCTTGTTTTTCACCTTAAATGAGGACTTTACCTGTTTTCTCATTTGGCAAGCTTCACATACCTTATCCTTAGCAAATTTGATCTTTGGAAGTCCTACCACATGTTCGCTCTTCCTGAGATCGATAATGCTCTTGAAGCTAGCATGTCCAAGCCTTCTATGCCAAAGCCATGAATCCTTACTTATAGAAACAAGACACTTCACATTTTTGTTAGGAATAGAATCTAAATCAATCATGTAAACATTTTCTATTCTATCAACTTGAAAAACTAACCTATCATCACTAATCCTGTAGACAATATTTCTTAGAATCAAAAATAACTTTATAACCATTGTCACAAAGTTGACTTATACTTAATAGGTTATGTTTTAACCCTTCAACCATCAATACTTTGTTTATTGAAAAGTTAGATTCCTTACCAACCATATCAATTCCAACCACTTTACCTTTGGCATTGTCTCCAAAAGTGACATTGCTACCATCCCATTTTTTGAGGTTGGAGAAAAGGCTGGCATTCTCGATCATATGTCTTGAGCATTCACTATCAAGGTACCATTTGTTTTCACTAACCTTTAATCTTAAGCATACCTATTAAACACAAATGCATTCACTTCTTTTTACGTACCCAAATATATTTAGATCCTTGGGGGTTAGAAGCATTTATATCATCATTCCATTGCATCTTTCTAATGAAACATCTATTGGTTGTATGCCCTTTTTTATTGCAATAATGACATATGACATTCCTAAACCTAAAATGATTATGCACATACTTTCTTTTAGATACATGAGGATGACTATGATTGCAAGAGCATGAACAATGATGCACCTTATGTGTATGCACTTTATGAGTCTTAGAATGAACATTTTTCTTTTTGAAATCCTTTGGTTTTTGTGTTGAGGTAGACGCTTTAACAAAAACCATGCTTTTAAAGGTGTAGGATGAGTTTTGATTAAATCCAATACCCTCTTTCTTACCGTTAAGTTTTTGATGTTTCAAAATAGAATTAATTTTAACACCTCCTTATTCAAACCTAAAAAGATTGTCTTTTTAACAAATCTTTTTCTTTCAAAATCTTATCATACTTATCCTTTAAAGACTTATTTTCCATTTCAAGGCTTTCAAGTTTTACTTTATAAGAATCAAATTCATTTTGTAAAACATTTTTCTCTTTTGAAATGGATGCATGTTTAGTTCTAAGTAATTGATGCTTCCTAGTCAATTTTTCATACTTTTCTAACAATGCTTTTAATGCACCACATTCATCATCATCATCAAATTCATCATTACTATAATAAGATTGAGATGATATGGTTACTTAATCCTTCTCATCATCTAAGAATGCCATGAAGCAAAGATTAATTGCTCCCTCATCACTGGACATTTCCTCATTTGATTTGCTATCGTCATCCCAAGTTGCCTTCAAAGCTTTCTTCTTTTATGGCTTAAAAGACCTGTTGAGACGAGGACATTCGTTTCTTATATGTCCCGACTTGTTGCATTCATAATAAACGACTTGATTCCTTCAAAAGTTATCCCTTCAATTCAAGTCCCGTTTTGCCTCAAATGGCTTTTTGCCATCCTTTTTAAATTTCTTCTTCTTCATAAGAAGAGTCTTAACATATTTGGAAAGAAGAGTGACTTCATCATCAATCTCTCCTTTGCTTGTTGAGGAGGCATCTTCTTCTTTTGAAGCTTTAAGTGCTATTCCTCTCTTCTTGTCTTCCTCAACTCCTTATTTTAGAGTAATCTCATGTCTAAGGAGTTTCCCTAAAAGCATATCCATTGATAAAATTGATAAGTCATTTGCTTCTTCAATAGAGGTCACTCTAGCCTCCCAATACTTCTTAGGTAGCACCTGCAAGATCTTATTGTTGATATCTTACTTTTAGTACATTTTACCTAACTTCATCAATCTGTTGGTGATTACAATAAGGCGGTTGTACATTTCTGAAATTGACTCATTTGCCTTTATTGTAAATAACTCATATTGATGAGTTAGAAGCTGAATCTTCTTAGTTCTGACTTGATTTGTGCGTTTATGATGAGCATCTAAGGTGTCCCATATTTGCTTTATCATGACATAATGTGAAACTCATCTGTATTCCTTACGGCTAATAACATAATATAGCATATTCATCACCTTCTTATTCCTTGCGTTTGCTTTGAATTCTTCTCTTGTCCAAGTTACCTTGAGCTTGATAGTTGTAACACCATCCGTTGTAGTGATTGAAGGAGAAAAGCCATTCTTAATTAGATCAGACATATCAACACCATTACTTCCAAGAAAACTTCCATCCGGTGCTTCCAATAAGGATAGTTTGTGCCATCAAAGAAGGGGGGTCTTGTATATGATTGGCTTTCGATGCTTTGAGTTGCCATGGGATCTTTTACTCTAGAATTTTACTTCTAATCACAATTGAGCACCACTCTCTAATACCAAATGAAATCCCAGCAGAAGTATGGCAAACCATGTATAATTTACAGTGGTTCGGCACTAACTCTTGCCTACATCCACTTCTCCTAAGTTCTCAACTTAGGGTTCCACTAATCACAATCAATTACAACAAAGGAATCCTTAAAATGAATCATAACCTAGTGTTTTCAAGCTCACACTCAAACCTTTACAATAATAACAAACTCACAATAATTAAACTCTTAATTACAACTTAATACCCCAAGCATCAATCTAACACCAACCCACAATTACAAAACCTAACTCTTAGGTTGTGCAAATACAATACAAGAGAGTTTATAATGTTAGAATCACAATACAACAAGTAAACTTACTTGCAAATGAAGATTAAAGCTCAAAGGAAACTTTGCTCTGTAAAACTAGCTGTTAGATATGAAATATGTAATGTGTCTTGTCAAAATAAAACTATTAGAATGGGTTTAAAGCCTTTATGGAAAGTCGCATATGGCCGTACCAAACATGGTATACCTATACTGATTTAAAAACATCAATTTAACAAAATGCGGTAAGTTTGGTACGCCCGTACCAAGCAATGGTACGCCCATACCAAAACAATGTTACTGATACACAAAATTCTTGAGAGCAACTGTACGGTCGTACCACCCACTGGTACACCCGTACCAAGAGGAATTTTTTAATACATAAAATTTTCTGCGAGTAACAGTACGCCCGTACTATCAATTGGTATGCCCATACCAAGCTTTCAGTAAAAGACAAAATCATTTAATACAGATGGTACGTCCGTACCAAAACTGGTACACCTGTACCAAACACAGAAAAACCTTTTTTAAATTGCAAATAACTTAAATTGACTGATACAAAATACATACATCAAAATCTTAGGTCTAACACCTACTAATTATTTTATATTTATTTTATTTTATTTAAATAAAATTAATTCCAAGACAATTGATTTTACTTGTATTTGTTATTTATTCATTATTTTATATTATATTATTTAATTTTTATCTAAATAAATTTTATTTAAAGATTAATACTATTAATTTTATTTATATTTATTAATTACATATTATTTTATAATTTATATTACATTACCTAATTTTTTACCTAAATAAATTTTATTCAAAGATAAATATTACTAATTTGATTTGTATTTGTTAATTAATAATTATTTTATATTTTATGAGATATTTATGAAAATTATAAAATATCTTATATTATTAATATATAGATTAACATTTTCAAACTCATACTATAAGAGGTAAGTAACATAAATTGATTAAACACACTTTTCTTAAATTTTTAATTAATATTATAAGAGGGAAGAGGAACAAATAAAATGATAGTTTTACCATTATTCTAAATTTATTAAAACTATTTTTAATTTTATTTTAAATAATTAGTTTTATGAAAATAGAAGTTTATTAAATAATCTAAATTTGCTAAAATTTATTTTATTTTATTTTAATAATTAATAGTAATAGTTTTCATTTATAATAATTGATTTCTATAATAAAATTATATGAGAGAAAATAATGCTTATGATTATTTTTAAAAATATGAGATATTTATTAAAGTTATAAAATATCACAAATTGTTAACATATGATTTCTTTTTTAATCAAAATTTTATGATTATTTATAATTTATATAATCTGATTATCTAAATGATTAAAGTTTAGAAAATACTAAGTATATTAAATTTATAATAGATAATTTATAAAAACTAATTTTATTTTATTTTAATTATCTAATAGTTATAGTTTTAATTTATAACAACTAATTTTTATAATAATATTATATAAATAAAAATATTATTTATGATTCTTTTTAAAAATATGAGATATTTATTAAAGTTATATAATATTTCAAATTATTAACTTAAGATTTAAGTTTTTTCAAATTCATGTTATGAAAGTTAAGCAAAGTAGATTCATTGAGCATATTTCTGTTGATTTTTTAACTAATATTTTAAAAGGGAATGAGAATAAGTAAAAATGTTAATTTAATCATTATAGTATAGTAAAAGAGGTGGGGGATAAGGAAAAATATAGTTTTATACTTTCCTATAAATTTTATTATTTTCTTAAAGATTTAAAGTACTACCTACTAATTATTTTATATATTATATTATTATATTATTTTTATTTAAACAAAATTTATTCAAATATAATTAATTATATTTGTATTTGTATTTGTTAATTACTAATTATTTTATATTTTATATTATATTATCTAAGTTTTTACCTAAATAAATTTTATTTAAAAATAAATACTACTAATTTGATTTGTATTTATTAGCTAATAATTATTTTATATTTCATGAGATATTTATTAAAGTTATAAAATATTTCACATTAGTAATATATAGCTTAACATTTTCAAATTATGCTATAAAAGATTAATTGAGCACACCTTTATCAAATTTTTAATTAATATTATAAGAAGGAAAAAGAACAAGTGAATAATGATTTTACCATTCCTCTAAATTTATTAAAATTAATTTTAATTTTATTTTAATTATCTAATAGTAATAATTTTAATTTATAACAACTAATTTATATCTAAGAATTATATTTAGATTATGTCACACCTAGCTCATACCTGGAGTAACATGCTCCCGTAGCATACATCACGACCTCCCATATGGGAAACCGCTATATACACTACAAGGGATACGTATACATGCATAAATAGACGTCGTATGAGGACCTCACGTAATAATGGTGGTGCGAAAGTCACAGTATAGTAATATAAAACCCTGGTCATCCCAACATATATTCATTCCCATACAAGGGTTCTAGTTATCTCGTTTGTACAAATCACCACCTGAGTACATATGACTACTACCAAATGATCTATACAAGCCACATTGACAACTAAACAAAACTAAGGAGCATGCTCGGTTGTCCTCAAACCACCTCAAGAATAGGATTGCGTCCGAATCCACTTCTCTGCTGATATGAGCAATCACTGCTCTGGCCCCTTAACGGTAGGCTCGGAACCTGCGTCCATTAATTGATAAACGCTGAGTATAAAACTCAGTGGTACTAGTTAACACATAAACATGTAATACATCATCAAGCATATGAACATACACAATCCAGATAATAGAATGCAATGTCATGTCTTGCACCCTTTTCTCTTTCTTTTCTATACTCACATTCCCTTTTCTCTTTCCGTTCATTGTGCACAATGTACTACCATGCTTAGGTCCCTGTATGTACTGGTACTCAACTCCCGAAGGAGGGCAACTATTATTCAGGTCTTTAAACCCATTTTTGTACTATGTCTCGAGACTCAACTCCTGTAAGAGGCAATATAACATATGATTCCATCATGGAATCCTGTAAAATATGACCCAGCATGTCTTTTTCCTATTACCACTTGCTCTTTTCTTTCATTCTCAATCCCTCGTGTCATGTTCATGACAAAATGCAATAATAAAAGGTAGCATAACAACAAAGGATACCATACGAAGCAAATATCAACTCATGCCATAGCACATAAAAACATACAGGAAAGAATCCCCAACCTCATGTCCTAGGCCTTACTTGGCCTTGAAAAGCAAATAAAACACTTATCACAAGCTAGCACAAACCTGTAACAAGCTACTTCTAGCGCTTAACCGTAGATCGATCACTAGACTAGCTTTTCTAAGCTCTCATGGCGTAAAAGCAATAAAGCAGGTTGAATTCTACTGTTATATTGAGTGTAGAAAGGCTTAGAAGAGTGTGGAAGGAAGATAGTCAAAGAAAAGTCCAAGTTTATCCTTTTAAAAAGTCACTTTTAAATCGCATACGGTCGTACCAGCCTCCGTACGCCCGTACCAAACTAAAAATCCTAATGCTCTATTTTCTTGCGAGTAACCGTATGGTCGTACGCCATATGGTACGCCCGTACCACCCTAAACTTCCTGATAAACAAATTTTCTTGTGAGTAACAGTATGGTCGTACAGCCTATTGGTGCGTCTGTACCACCTCCAGGGCATTTGGTACGCCTGTACAGGTAGCCGTATGCCCATACCGAGCCTTAGAAAACCAGGACATCCACCATTCGCAGCCTTACCCTCAAGGTACCTACCTAAAACACTTCCAAACCAGCCCTAAAACACACATAATCACCATCCCTTACCCAACCGAGAAGTCACACTTCCCAATAAGGCAACAACATCACAAGCAATAGCACATATCCATCAATACATACATACATGCATATATACATACATACAATCAAATCCAAGGGTACATCATACTCAATACAATATCGTATAGCAAACACATACGCATACAAACCTCTCTCCACATATCAGACACGTCACTCACATGGATATGACAGATTAAATATAAATATAAATTATTTTCATTATTTTTAAGAAAATAAAAGTTTTAAGAAAATATAAATATGAATATGAACTAAAAATATATATATTATTTTTAAGAAAATAAAAGTTTATTAAATAATCTAAATTTACTAAAACTAATTCTATTTTATTTTAATAATTTAATAGTATTAGTTTTAATTTATAATGACTATTTTCTATAATAAAATTATATGAAAGAAAATATTACTTGTAACTATTTTTTAAACTATGAGGTTGATTGAACATCAATTTGTACATTTTTCATTGTTAAAATGATCAATTTTATGTATAGAATTATGCTAGAATAGTTAATTTAGTCTTATTTTTATATTTTGCAAGTAACATGAGTAAAAAAATAAAAAGATGGTTAAAAAGCATTTGTACCTAAATTTTTATCAGAAGGTAGATATCAGGTGTTTATGGCTAAAGATTATAGGCACAAGAAGAGTAAGATTTACAGAAGTCGGTCAATCAAGAGTTTAAGTTTGAATTTTATATTTCAACTTTAAAATCAGATTAGATGAGGTGAACAGAAGATAGAATTATTATCTTAGGATTTATTTATTTATTTTAATATTTATTTTTCATTTTTATAAATGAGAGATTTGTTCCCATTATACAGGAGTCATCTCTTGTAAATCATTTTTAATTTTATCAATAAAAGTTCTTTTCTTTATTTTATTTATGTGTTATTGCCAATGATGCAAGGCTAGATAATTTCTATTTCTAATCAAAAGTTACACCAATAATTCATTGTTGATTCATGTGAGATCAAAACAAACTTAATTTTTTTTATATTCACTATTCACTTTAGTTCGGTAAATCATAGAACCATTATTATCTTTGAGAGTGTGTGATATTATGAGTTGTTTGATCCAAAATTGTCACTCAACTCGTTAGAGTAGCAATCAAAGAGTTAAATTTTGTCACAGATGTTTAATTTTTCTTTGTAAATTTTAGCGATCTAGTTTGAACATTGCAAGCGTTTCTCAGATGTTAACTTGAGTCAGGTTTCTCTAGCCTTTTATGCAGTTGTCGGAAGACTAAGTGCGAATCTATTTCCATCATATTTATTCGATGACTAGAGGTGATTATAAAGCTACTTTCTGGTCACCTTAATCCTAAGGAGGGATTGGTTTGTGTGAAGCTATCTTCAGCATTCTATAACCGATTTAATGAATTATCATTGAACTATATTTGAATCGATGATCATGTTTCGAATAATGAATGTTTAGTAACCTTGGTTGGATAGTTTTCCATATTGATATTTTCTAAACATCCAACTTTGTTATTTCTTTTTTATTTCTCTAATTACACATTCTTTTTAATTTTATTTTCTTGCAAAGAATCAAAGGATCATTCCATCTCTGTGGGATTAACTCTACTTCTATTACTACAAAATTATTTAATATTTCTACATTTGGAAGTAGGAATTAATTTGATAAATTCAGCACTGATCAGTGGCATTTATTAAAGTTACAAAATATTATGCATTGTTAGCATATGATTTAACTTTTCAATTGAAATCCTATGATCATTTAGGATTTAAATAATCTGATTATATAAATTAGTAAATTTTCAAAAATACTAATTACATTAAATTTGTAATAGATAATTTATAAGAAGCAATTTTATTTTATTTTAATTATCTAATAGTAATAGTTTTAATTTATAATAACTAATTTTAATAATGAAATTACATAACTAAAAATATTATTTATGATTTTTAAAAAATATGAAATATTTATTAAAGTTACAAAATATTCTCTTAAATGATATCCAAAAGTACCTAATAAGCATGAATAAAGATATTAAACAACATTTTTTACAAGTATATAATGGTTAAATGATAAATATTTATTCAAAATTATAAAAAATGTTCTCATGGTAAAAAAAAATTTTAAAATAAAATACAAAATTATGATAAATGATAGATTAAATAAATTATACTAATGTGCAACACACATTAAGAACTCTAGTATGAAATAAAATTGTCAATATTTTTTCTTTATGAAAGGAAAAATGTTGTTTTAGACCTATTTTATTGCAATATATTTTTTTTATGTTCTATCTATTATTTTCATTCTTGTACCATATGATATGTTTTGATAGATATAAGTATTTATCATATAGTATCTAACTTATATTTTCATATGATATATTTCAATAAATTTATGTATTTATCAATATATAGTAAATACATGTATATATCATTTAGTACATACATATTTACTAATATATATAGTAGATAAACATATTTACTAATATGTATGATTTGTTTATTTTTATATTTATTAATCTTTTATTTTGAAATTTATTATTTTTTTATTATGGTGATTGTCATGTCTTTCTGTAGTGCGATATGTTCCCGTAGAATAATTGATGATCTCCGATACGTGGAAACCACTAATTACCCTACAAGGGATGCATAAATTTTTCTTTTTATATTATGTGTCATTCTAAACTTTGCGAAAGTATTAGTCCCAAATAACATTCTTGCATTTACTACCTTTAACATTTAATTGCTTAATCAAATTAATTAAAAACTTAATCTACTCCAAGTCCTTGCCTTCAGAAAAACTTTTTCTTAACTAGTGCTTTGGAAATTCGTGCTCGCCATTCTTCAGTTAACCTACGTCCATCAAATGACGAACGCTGAATATATTACTCAATGGTGCTTTTAACATAACATAGCAAATATAATCATACATATATCATATATAAAACAAATCATGTAAACCAGAACATCATATTATTGATGTTGCCATGTAATCATTTAAAATATTACTTCTATTCATCATCCATGTATATCATCATTTACTTAACTCTCTAACATATTCAGATCATAGTTCATTTTATATCGATACTATAACTAGTTTATTTCCTTGATATACATATATC
>CANYBF012329868.1:0-20571 GCA_948192965.1 Dalechampia spathulata | reverse complement strand
AGGTTGATCGGTCTACAGTCAGAGGAGGTTGTGATTCTGAAGAATCTCCATCTTAAAGCAGTTTGGGACCAATGTAACATACTCCATCATGTGTTTGTATATATATGTAACTTATTAAATTAACCTTAATGGCAGTATCATTTATGTAATATACTGTTGTCGTGTGTAATATCAATACTAAGATATCATGTTTAATGTCATATTTAGAGCATATATAATAAATGATGGTTTGATGATGTAATGAGAATGCATTTGATATATTGGATTTTGTAATTCACAAAGAAGAAAAAAAAGTTATAGATCCTTTATAGAATATTTAATGATTTTCTTGCTTAAGGAATTATTAACTATTCTACGAGAGCATATTACATTGGGATAAGGTGTGACATAATTGACCTTGGAGTCAATGAGTTCAGCCAAATCTTTGCTTTTTCCTTCAATGTAAATGGAAATAGCCTCAATCTTATAGCATCCTCTGTAACTCCATTATACCTGAAAGTGTCACAAATCTCCAGAAAATTCAATATATGAGCATTAGGATCCTCATTCTGTAAACTGAAAAATTGTACTGAAGACTACAACATTTGCAGTAGAGATGGCTTGATCTCGAAATTATTGGCTGCCACAGCTGGTCTCATTATGCTTTGTTGGTTAGCATAGAAACCAGGTCTGACCACATCCATCAGGGTTCTCTGTTCTTCCACCACCTCTGCTGGATTTTCCTATATAATCCTTTCTTGAGCAATTCTTCAGTTCTCTCTCTCAAGTCTTGTTGGATCTTCATAAATTTCTAATAAGGGTGTTTGTGAGTTCTTGGTTCTTCTGCTCATACACCTACATAACTTAAACAAATAAAAATCAAAACTATAAAAATGCTTAAATCAAACTTTACTCTCTTAATAGTGATGTTAAACACATAAATCCCTGGCAACTGCGCCAAAAACTTGATCGCTCCTAAAATGGTATGAAACGACAGTAGTTTTAATCACTACTTCACTGCAAGCATACAGATTATTGTAGTAAGATATTGATCCCTCAAGATTTATTATCCATCCATATCTACTTGGATTTCCTATTTGTTTATGCAACAATAATGGTTTGGTGTCTGGAAGTAACTGATTGCAATTGTAAGTAAGTAAAGAAGTAAAATGAACTTAGAGATAAGAAGGTGAAACAATGGTAAGAAATATAGGATTTGAGATCATCACCAAATCAGGATAACCATCAGGTGCTTATTACTACCCAAGATATCCTCCAGCATCGATAACCCTCTCTCGAGGTGAAACTAACTAAACTTCTTACTAATCTTGGATTCACTTAGTCACTGTCATGGTCCTCTGATTAGGGAAGCTAATAATCAATCATACAGGAATTAGGAACATGTAGATCTCTCATGCATGTTTACCTAACTAGAATGAATAAGCATTCCACAATCTAACTCTCGTTGCTTTCACAGAGCATAAGAAATCGTTGAGAAAACTAACCTTTAGAATTGAACATATCTCAATGAACAAGCATTCTACAATCCAACTCTCATTGAAATTGTAAAGCAGATATTTTGTTTCTAAATCCAATCTTTAAATTTAAATATTCATAGTAATATTTAAACAAGCATAATTAGTCATCCCAAAAAGGGATTTCAGAAATCAAACCCTACAAGAGTGCTTAGCCACTCATGGCTAAGAAAAAATACAAGAAGAAATGAAGGATATGGAGAAAAACTATACCCAGTTGGTTATTGGAACCCTAATTTCTCATCCTCTCCTCTTTTCTGTTGGTGAATGGTTTTCTCCTTAAATTCTTGAATGGAGGTCACCCTTGCCCCCTCTTGGATTTGTCCATTTCTTTACCCATCACTCCTTTATGATGTGGACTCCATTGCCCATTAATGCCCTTTAAGATTTTTATTTTCTTTCTCCATATGAAATCCATTTTCTCCAGCTTATCTTCTGTCAAGTCATCTTCCACTTAACCTAATAATTTCAGGTCCACGATCATAGGCTTTTTCAATAGCATTCTTCTTCTTTTATGGCTTGACTCCACGATTGTAGAGTTGGAGTCCACGATCATGGATTTTTCCAGTAGGTCTCGGGTGCTTTCTTCATAGCCTCCACGATCATGGAGTTGAGGTCCATGATTGTGGAAAGTTCCAATAGCTTCTTTCTTTGCCTTTGCCATCCTACCATGATCGTGGAGTTGTTCCTTCATGCACCAAAACTTCTTATTTCTTCTTATTTGTCTTCCTAAAGCTACACACTTAACATACACATCAAATTCCACTAAAAAAACAATAATCAAAGCAAAAATGTAATAAAATCAATGCACAAACACAACCTAAAACTTCTAAAACACAATACGTGATGGCACACATCAATGCTCCCTTTTTGTCCCTTTAACATTTTAAAATCATGCCTTAAAGTCAAATTTTCCATTAATCATGTCTTATGCTAATACTCTTCCATTAAAAGACATATTTACCTTTAATTCTTAATTTAATTAATTAATCATACTTAACAGAATCCATATTTCCTTAGCTTTTATCTCATAATGCTTTACATGAAGATTAAGCCTTAATTTACCACATATGCTTATCTTATGTCCAATTTAGTTCATTTTTCATATAATTCTTATTAACTCATCATTAAGAACTTTATTTGACCTTAATTAGAAGTAAATTTCTTAAACCATACTTAAACTTAATCATTTAATCCATATTTCTTAAGTCATATACACTTAAAATGATATTAAGCCTTAAATCATCAATTTTTCTTAGCTTAAGCTTTAAATTAATCACTTTCTTTGCTATTAACCTTATATTTTTAATAAATCATCTTTAACATCATATTTTAAACTTACCAAACATTACAATGTTGCTTGAATATTTTGGCCAAGGTGAAGAACTCAACACAAACACACCCACATAATCACAACCCACTTTATTTCATATCCTTTACAAGCCTAACTCATCTAACCATTAAACATCAATCAAAATCCATCAAAAATACTTCAAAAGTTTCTACCAAAACTCAAATCATACCAAAAATTCATAAATCAAGTAAATCCAATACTAAATCATACTTACCAAGCTCACCTTTAAACCCAACAACTTAAATCTCAACTTAAAGTTGATATCCTTTGTATTTTACTACGAATCTAATAGATCTTCACATCTTTGTCCTCCTTAAAGTTGCTGCCCAACTTAAAACAACATGCATGTACTTAAAAGAGTTAGATCTAACCATAAAACAAGTCAAACTTCAAGGAAAGGTTATGGTTTACTACAAAATCCATGATTCTTCATGGTTTCGGTTATGTACTTGAAGGATCTTTAGAAAAGAGTTTTGGTCACCATGAAAAAGAAGAAAAACAAGGAATATTTTGACCTTACCTTGAAGTATACTCAAAAATCCTGCTTGAAACCAAGAAAAACAAGACCAAAAGAAGAAAAACTAGTTGAAACTTTCGGCTTCTTTCAAGAGAACACTTTAGCTTCTTTGTAAAGCAAGAGGAAATGAAGAGATCTTGACTTGAACTTAAGCTTCTCACTTAGAACTAACTTAAAACATACTATTTAAAAGGAAAAATGAAGATTTGATAGAGCTTAGGTTTGGTTATTTTGAAGAAGATGAAGATATGTTAGAACAAGAGAGGAAATGAAAGAAAGGACTTAAAAAAGATGAAGATAAGATAGGATTGTAAGAGAAATGGGTGGTTTGTTTCCACCAAATGAAGATAATAGGATAAAGGAGTGAATATTAAGTAAAAAATGTACATGAAATTCGTTTGAAATGAATCCCATTTGGGAAAATTCCCATATTAGCCCCTATATACCTCCAAAACTACATTTTAGCCCCTATACATATATATACTTGTCTTTAACCTAAATCCACCAATCTAAAACCTTAAATTTCATATTATACACTTAATATATACTCTTATGCACCTTATTTTAATTTAAAATACCATCCATCAATTTTCTCAATCACATAAAATATAATTCTTATCTTCTCTCTCCATCCATTAACACTAAAATTCAAAACTACTTTTTCAATTACCAATCTCACTTCTAATATAATATACTATTTTAAATCTATTTTAACTTATTCTATTTTCAATTATATTTATCTATTTATCTATTTACATATCATAATTTAAAACTAATCATAATTATGACATCATCTTTATAACTTATTACATCATTATGACATCATAATTAAAAATAATAATTATGCTTCTTCAATATTTATAATTTTATTACATACTCTTACTAATTCATTATTAATTCATAATTATTCATTTTCTAATAAAAATCATAATTAAATTCATTCGCTTACATCATGCTTACATCATCATCACTCAATTATGACATCATAATTAATTTTTAATTCAAATTTGCTAAATTTTGTATAGATCTAATTCATGTTAAAATAATCATCTTGAGCTAACTAAATTAATCATACTAAGTGTTTTCAACATCAAAAACATCAATTCATCACCATTCAGTGGTTCCATTTAGGGGTTTCGTCAGAATTTTCAATTTCAATTTTAGAGCTATAAACTCTAATCTCATCATATACTTCATATCATAAGCATTATTTCATATCATTAACACACCAATAACATATATTATAATACATTTCAACCAATTTTATGAATGTGAAGTGTGTGCTCAATTTAGGATGTGACAAAACTTAAAGCAAACTCTTTCAATATTTCAATCATTATATTCAAATAAATGTAGTTTAAAAATTGTTGTAAAAGTAGAAGAAATTTACGAGAGAATAAAGACTATAATTAATCAAATATAAAATTAAAAATGGATAAAAAAAGAGTATAAATACTAATGCTTCAAGTCATGTACAAAATGTCACTTTCCTTTAAGCTAAATTTGCTATTCATATATATATGCATAAAGAGTATATGAAAAATTTTCTTTAGGATAAAATGAAACCTAATCTATTTGCATCTTGCACTTGTGAAAAAAGAGAAAGCTAAAGTTTATGATCTTTGTAGGATTATATTGATAAAAGGATCTAAGGCCTCATTTGGTTAGATATAACATAATTATCAATATAATGCAACTAATTAAGTAATTTAATGCAATGGATTTTTCATTACATTTCATTATATTATATTGTTTGATAAATAATATGATGCATTGTATTTATCAATACAATGGATGAGCTTGAATGTATATTGTGAAGGTTTGGATGAGATGTAATAAAAAATATATTGTAATTTAAATGTATTCATTAATATATGATATAATGTATTAATGATTACCTAAGTATTTATCATTACATTAATATTACGTAATTAAATAAGGTAATCAAATATGTAATGTAATAATCATTACATTATATAGGTGAATACATATAATTAAACATGGCTTAAGTTTTATTTATAGCAAAAACTCAAACCTAAATGATATATTTATACTTGACTAAAAGTTATGTCTAAAAGGCTATGATTCGTTCTAAATAATACAATGAAAAGTCATGATTTTTCATGAATCAATATAACTATCCATAAGATGATGATTATGTATGAATCAATGTAACTATTCATAAAAATCATAATTTTTATGAATCAACATAATTTATCTTCAAGATTTATGTACTTATGAATCAATACAACCATTAATAAAAATTATAACATTTCAGAAGAATAATTGAAAATATACAACATAGTTAAATTAATAACTAATGAATAATTGATAATCATAAAATAATTTTTAATAGTTAAGTATTTATTTTTAAACTAATATAAATCAATAACTAATTGATTAATTAACACATGCTTAAGTAATTAATGATATAATTATCATTAATGAACAAGTTAATTAACTAGCTAAAAATACTAATGTTAGTAACTATTCATAATTAATAATTAGTAATTATTAATTAATTATTATAATAAGAATAATTATTAGTAGTTATTAAATATGGATATTAATTAATTAATAATAATATTAATAATTTTTTACTGTTTACAATTATTAGTAGTTATTAAATAATGGATATCGGTTAATTAATTATTAATAAATTTTTTAATATAAAAATGTAATACTTGCATTATTTTTGTTTATGCGAGAGGAAGATTTCAACCATTAAAATTTGAAATGAGACACGACTAAGGAGTGTATCGAATCTAGATTTTATTTCTCGATATTATCAATAATTTTGCGAAAAATAATTTGGTTCATAATGCACTGCACCACCAGGTTACCAGTCAGCCAGACCAGGAACATACGCCCACATTTCCGGGCTGAAAATTGGTAAGAAAGCCATCTTCTTGCTTCTTCTGCTTTCCTCCAAATCCTACTCGCACACTTCTTTAGGATAACAGATTCGTCTTCTCTCTCTCCCTCTCTCTCTCTCTCTGCAAGTTACTTCGTCCCTTCTCCAGTTCCCATTTGCTTCACCTAAATTTCACTCTATTCCATCTTTTACATCTCAAATTTCTCCACATTGTTTATCTATCTGTTTAGATCTGTCTATTCAATAACCCTTCTGAAAGTTTTGGTTAATAATCGATTTATATGCAATGCCAAATACTCATTCTCCAGATCTAAAGATAATAATCTGTTAATTGGTTCATTTTGGACTTTTTTTCAATCTTGGATTGAGAAACAAAAAAAAGATGGGATCCAGTGGTAGCAAGGCCATCAAATCTAGTGGCGCCTCGTCATCTTCATCGTCATCGTCAAGTCGACGGTGGGGAAGATATAAAGGAAGCAGTAGGGTTTTTCAGTCTTCTTGTCTTCGAGGGGCTTCTGATGATGATAATAACCATGTCAGTTTCTTTATTATCAGTGCTGTTTCTTGCTTTTGATATAGTCTGTAATGTGGGTTTTGCTTCTTGTTGAGTAATGTGAATTAGTTCTGTCATAATTTTCTGGCATTATCAATTTTATGCTGTTATCAATTGTTCTCTGACTTGGTTAGAATAATGTGTTAAATAGAATGAAATTTAACAGAAGTTTGTTTGACAATGAAGTGGTTATACAATTTTTCTTAAAAAATCATGAAAGGAGAAAAGGGATGGTCAATAAGACGAAATTTAAGAACAAAATAGAAGGGAAGAGAGGATAATTTCCTTAGATTGTGAAAACAAGGAGTGTATTTCGAAATAGGAATAAGGATTTGGGAGAATTCGTCAAAAGTAAATTTATAGCTTTTGTAGTTTTTGAATGGTCGATAAGTAGTTATTGTTAGCGTTCATTTTGTTTTGTTTGGATCACTACTTAGAAAGTGTTTAGAATTTTGAATTGATAATCTCCCAGACGAGCCTCCTAAACAAGACAGTTATGAGGGGGACAATAACATTATTTTCTATTTTTATGAAAAATCTAATACATTGTTTAAATGTTTTGGAAAGTGGAGGACAATAATTTTTTCTGATCAAAACAATTCATATCCCTTCACCTGTTAATGTTTCCTGTAATGAACTGAGATGTTTGATTAGTGCGTAATCCTCGAGGACTAAAGTTCCATTCTCCATGTTTCAGGTGTGTGATCTTGATAGCAAAGAAAATGTATGCAACCCCTCATCTACTTGCCAAAATGAAACCGAGCCAGATCAAGTCAAAATTTGTTCTAGAAAGGTAAAGGGTAGTCAATCTGATGAAAGCTTTGTATCTACGAGTGCTCAGCAAGATGAGTGCAGTCAAGCGAGTATCACAAATACAGCCCCCAGTATGGGCAGCAGCTCCGCCCGTGCTACTTCTACTCCATCCTTGACTTCTCAAAGTAGCTTCCTTTCTCGGTTTAGCTTCATTCCTGGTAATATGAGCTTTAGACTAAACAGAGCTACCAGTTTAGGGTCATCCAGGGCATATCATGTGCCCTCTGCAAGTCTTCAAATGCTCAATGATGAAGAAGAGATTCATATTCAGCGAAGATCACACAACATTCTCACTGATGGAAGTGAAACTCGACAAACCAGTGATTTGCTTCCTACAATTCACACACAACATCATGAAGGTTCTTCTACTAATTTACGGCTTCTGAATCAATCATCTGATTTCTTGGACAATAATAGAGGCAATCAGAGAACAACTTCTGTTCATGGTGCAAACAGAGAAAGGCTTAGCACCAAAGTTGAAAATGATGGAACCTCACGTTCTCCAACAATTTATAATGATTCAGACAGTTTCGAGTCTAGAATTTCTGACAGGCGAATTGGATCACAAGAGCCCATTGAACATAATGTTTGCTTTAGCCGAACTTTAAGTGTTGGAAGACTACGAGATAGGGTTCTTCGTCGATCACCACCAAGTGACATTGCATTTTGTCCTTTGCAACAGGAGAGAGAACTGAGAGATGCTATTCAGGTTAGTGGACGACAAAACTTGGGTAGTGAAACAAGGACATCAGAGTCTGAAGTTGAAGGTCTTAACAATTCAACCACATCTGGTTATCCTCCTTCCAGCACCTCTGCCTCCCCTTTTGGCATTCATGGTCATGAGCTGGAAACTACACGATCAAGAGAAACCAGGTATCATGACCTATTGGAACACAGGTCCAATTTCCTTGAGCGGAGGAGGAGAATAAGATCTCAGGTTTGTCTTCAAACATTACTCAGTGGTTGGCAGCAATAAAGATATAACTAAGAAGTACATCCATTATAGATGCTAATTCTTCCTGACTCTTTGTTCTGAAAATTCAAATTGCTGTTGGAGTCGATCAATCATGACATCTTTTAAATTTTCAATCTTATGCTGAGTTTTATTAACGTTCAAATGATGAATCTGATATTATTGTCAATTGGCAAGTTGCTTATTCTGGTCAATCATAAGCTGCATGTGCATGGATACTTCCATTTGATTCTTTTCCAGATTATGCATGCACTAGAAATATGATGATGGAACCCATATATTTTCCTTTACTGGATAACTTTGC
This sequence comes from Dalechampia spathulata, assembly GCA_948192965.1. NCBI lineage: Eukaryota > Viridiplantae > Streptophyta > Magnoliopsida > Malpighiales > Euphorbiaceae > Dalechampia > Dalechampia spathulata. Next base: position 11,668 of record CANYBF012329868.1, on the reverse strand, counting down.
ACAAAATTTGCAAACAATAGCTGTTTATTTTTATATGTAGCAAAGATGCTTTGAAGCTAAAGTATCATTAATAATATTTAGCTTGCAGCTTACTGTCTGTGTAATGAAGCTGATGTCTTTGTTCCTGTACTCGAAGTCATTGCTACCATTATGGAGTGTTTTAGATGTAACCTAGGAGAAGATTCTATCCGCTGCTTTGTTGTTCAATTTGTCCAGCACTGTGCTGATATGCTGTCTAAACTCCTTTTCATCACAAGATGACAATCGCTTATCTTACTGGAACAACCCATTTCTTTGTATTCATCTCTGTACTTTGTTTCATCTCAGATGGCTAACATTTGCATGAATTATTATTGACATACTAATTGGTGTAGGTTCGTGCTCTTCAGCGGCTCGGAAGTCGTTTTGAGAATTTGTCTGGACATGAGAGGTCATGCATATTGTCAGGACATCATAGAACTGGACATTGTACATGTCGTACAACTAATCGAGATTCCAATTTAAATGATGATACAAGTGCTAGAGCTAGCATATCAAGAATAGTCATGTTAGCTGAAGCTCTGTTTGAGGTTTGTACCATTACCTTCTGCTATAGCAATCCTAGATATCTCTTTATTCATCAATGTATATAAATGTTAAATGTTTGTACATATTTTATTAGGTTCTGGATGAAATTCACCAACAATCTGTCGTACTAACCTCTCAGCCTTCATTGTCTTCACTTGGATCTGTTCCTGCTCCTAATGAAATAGTGGAGTCTTTGCCAATCAAATTGCACACAAGGTCACAAAAGCATCTGACTGAAGAGGCAGCTCAGTAAGTTTTTGTGTTTTACTTGTGAATTTATCTTTCTATTTCATTTAACAGATGGAAGCTCTTTGCTGTTGGTATCAAGTAAATAATGAGAGACTCTTGACATTCTCTATCTCCTCTTATAAAGTTACATATACAAGCCCCATATTTTGAGGCAAAGTTTCATGTACCATTAGGACATAAGCCTTTGAAACAAGCTTGTTGCTTTTTTATTGATAGACGTTGAATTATGGAAGAAGCCCATCATCTTGAGTTCTATAACGTTATCTAATCCTTTTATCATCCATGACTACCATTAAGATTTTGCAAAAAGTCCTTAACTTTTGATCATTTGCTCATCTGATCGTGCCAGGTGCCACCAAAGACACCTGGAATTACTATTTCACTACAGAGAAGCTAGAAAGACAATCTTATGAAGGACTAGGGTGCTGTAGTTGTAGATAACATGTTGTGGAGTCTAATTGGCGTTCTTTCTTCATCATGTGCTGATGGATGATGGAGATTTATAACAAATCAACTAAAGAATGAAGAAATTGAAAGTTGTCATATGAGATCAAGAAATCTAGATTATGTGGTCATGTGGCCAATATAATCTAGAATAGGCTGTTCTGTTTTCTTCATCATTCTATTGTCTAAGAGTTTCCATATTTAAATTTTTTTGTGAAGTGGCGTTAGAGGTTTGACCATATTATTTACAATTTCCATGTGCTAGTGGTCTGTTTTGGTCCAAGTAGTGCCATCTGGGTCCAATAGGAAAATTTTACTGTTAAAAAATGAACGGTACCTAAACATAGCATTCCTTGCTGTGCGGGCTAGGTTGAGGAGCTTAGTTAAGTTCAGGTGAAAATCAAATGCATTGCAGACAGTTTGACCATGTGTTCATATGCTGTAACCAAGTTTAAGGAACATAAGTTTTCTCTTATCTTCTCTCTGCTTATTTAGATCTGTATTGGCACATTGGGCCAGACATGGAATTTATTCATTGAACATACTAAATTCTCACCACAACAGAACATTTGAAATTAGAGATGGTTTTTTCTAGATCTCAGCTATTTCACACTTGGCTGCTGCATCTAACTCTGTTCATTGGTACTGGATGATTGACTGCATCTGTTTTTTTATGATGTTTTTGATGAAAGCATGTCATTTCCTTCTTCGCACTTTTGAGTTTAAAGACAAAAATCATATCCAGTAATTCATGATCAAATGCGCATATCCACCCCTAGTGTCTATAGAGCAAAGTTGCCCTTTGTCCTTTTTTTTTTCCTTTTTTTTTTAATTCAGTTAATCACTTTATATTCTTGATGTGAATCAAATACTGGCATTTGAAATTTGATTTATTAATTATTGTTTTTGATGGTCTTCAGTTTTTGTCACTATTTTTAATTGATTTATGCATAATACATTTATTGATTTAGATGCATAATACAAAATTATATACATTCCTTTTAAACCTGAAAATTATATATATATATATATATATATATATATATATTCTTAAAAATTATTGATACCATATTATAAATATTTTTGATTTTATTAAAATCACTATATTCTTATCATAGTTTTAAAAATAAAAATGCATAATGTAATTTTTGTGCAACAATTTAATATTGTTGTTATATATATAATTTCATATGATATTTATTTTTTCCCGTGAATAGTATTTATCCCATTGAATTTGCTGTTGCTCAATTTTTGATATTTGAATTTTCACTGAATGTGTCTTTTCCCTGATTGCCTTGAGCTCAAGACCCTTCTTTTTCAATTAAGAAAATTGAATTTATTTTGATTATCTCTTATGATAACAGATGCTATATTTGCCTTGTGGAGTATGAGGAAGGGGACAGCATGCGAATATTGCCTTGTCATCATGAATTTCACCGGACATGTGTAGACAAGTGGCTTAAGGAGATTCATAGGTATGACGTTGATCCATCCTTGCTTCATTTTAAATTGGGATACCAATACATTTGCCCCCTTCGATAAGCTAATTGATCTTAAGTAAGTGTCCATTAATGCATGATTACCAAAAACTCATTAAAAATTCTTGATCGCAATTTTATTTTCTTGGCGCTCTGCATCCACTGGATTGAAATTTAAGCAATAACATTTGCAGTTGGAATTGCACATCTCAATTTTAGTTCAAATAAATAGTTTCTTTCTTTTGAAATTTCATGTCTCTAAATAATCACAAGTTGACGTGAAACGTTGGTAAGATAATGGCAGCAAGTATATTCCTTATGGGTTCAAACAAATTTAAGTTGATGTCATGCTGAGTTTGTTTAATGAATATATGCTTTTAGTTGGTATGCTTTGTCTGATTCATTTCGTTGATCACAAAATTTGGTTCACCAGAGTTCTATGACCATATCAAGGTGGTGTAGTGCTCAAAGTTTTGTAGAATCTGTCACTTGGTTTGCATGATATCTCCTTGCATGCGGTTTTCATTCTGTTGATAGTTTACTTGTACTATGTTGATCTTTAAAGCAGTTGAACATTCATCTGACTCTAGTTATGGTTTTAGGGTATGCCCCCTTTGTCGTGGGGATGTTTGTAGAACCGATTCATTGCCTGCAGAAAACTAAAGCTGCTGGATGCAATTCTGTCAGGTCTTCACCTATGTAACTCTTGCATTTATCAAGTTCTGGCAAGAAAAAAACATGAAACCAAAAAGATAGTTGAATCCTGACGGTTTTCCACATATGCATGATAAAGTCGGCACCCTGATGCTGCCTTGGGATGCAGCTGACTTGGGATTTTTGCAGGGGAATGGGGTGTGTGGACAGAATTCTTCATGTATTTTTGTTCAGTGTTAAAACCTTAAGCATCTTCCGAGGCATAGAGAAAAGGGCTAGCCTGCTCATGGATCAAGAGCATCTTTAATGACCCATATTGATGGTTCTCTTTCCAGAAAGATTGTGATAGGATCTTAGAGCATCTAATTTCTACCAAATACATCAAAAGAGACTCATAATAGCTTCAGCATTGGAAAATATTATTGGATTCATGCCTTAAAGAATCTACCTTTCTTTTCCCCATGGATTGACCATAGGAAATGTACCTCCAAGGACAGGAAACGCTATTATGTTCGAGGTGTTTCAAAAATTAAAATTCCCGAATGTTTTTTTTAAAAAAAAATTAAACCACGTTGCGCTCGTCACCCTTCTCATTCCTATTCAATTTATGAAATATATAAAATTGAAATCCCACTTACCCAACAGACCTTGATTAATTTGCTAAATAATACTTTTGTTACCTTATTTGATTATATAATATTTGGCTATATAATATTAATATAATGTTAAATGTCTAAATAATCATTAATATATTATAATATGAATTAATGAATACATATCATTATAAATATTTTTAAAAATTAATATTTTTTATAATTTTTCAAAATATATTAGCATTTTTAAAAATTTATTTTAATTTTGATATTTTTTAAAATTATTCAAATATAATCCAAATTTGATGGCATTGTATTATTTATTAAATAATGTAATTAAATAATGTAATGCAATAAAATGCAATTAAAGTTATCATGATAACTTTCAATAAAATTAAAAGAATTTTTTAATTATGCCTAAATTGTAAAATTAAATATCCACTACTAGGATTCCTTGAAGTAAACATATTCTTTGACAAAAGTTGTAATATAATCATACTTGTAGTTTATATAAATTGACCTATACAATTTGTATAATTAACTAAAAATATCCCTGTGAAAATTAAGAAAGGTTCCATATTGTACTTAATATATGTTACTAAAATCTTACCTAGTATCACAATTATTTGCAATCTTATAATGAGATTTATAAGTTAACTTCTCGAATTAATTATAATTACATCAAACGATTATTAGCATTTTATTTATTTCTTAAAATTTAACTGTTGAATTGTTTTTAAACTTTTACTATGAAAAATTAAGACTCATAAATCCAACAAATATTAAAATTCATTGTATGATATCATCTTAAACTCAAATTGTAATTTTTCAAAATCAGTAATAAAATTTATCCAATTCAATATCGTAATGTAAATTGAATTAATCCATCTTAATAAACAATTTTTATATCTCCAAAATATACATTATGATTTTATTTATATATATATATATATAATAGAATGAACCAATCAAAAGAAATTTATTAATTGAATCATTAATTATTTTAACATGTATAAAATATTTTTCTAATAAAATCTCTACTAACTATATTTAATAACCTAATTAAATTTAATTTTAATTAAAATTTTTCCTAATGAAAGTTTTTTATTTACTTAAATTCTTCTAATACATCAAAATACATCTTCACTTGAACCTTTTTTTTTCTTCATTTATTAGCCTTTCTATTGGTTTAATTCTAAATCCTAAGCTTTTTTCCTTTTTTTTTTTTTATCATAGCTAAACTTGTATTGTTTTTCCAAACCAACCTTTCTTTTTGTGCATGTGTGCTATGTATTATGTATTTATTTGTATACTATAATATCTTTTTATATGCATTTATTATTATTTTTAATTAGACTAGTTTAAACTTTATACTACTGACCTAAATTTATACTACTGACCTAAATAAATTATAACTGAAAAAATAAAAATTAGTCTAGATAATTTCTAATTTGACACCACCATACATTAATGAAAACAAACTCATAAATAACATTTACAATTTAATTAATTTACATGGACGTGCATATCTTATTTATTGTATCTATTTAATTTTCATATAGTTATCCCAACATATATTTTATTATTTTACTCTATAAAATATGAAATGTTACATACTTATTCCTTAATATAAATTTCATCCTTAAAATTATTATCATGAATATATTATATACATGTAATTATGAAACAATATTCACATATATTTATGAAATGTCAAAAATGTAAGCATGAAGAGACTTATGATTGGGTTGTAGGTTGCCATTTGGTTGGTTTAATCAATTCTTGGCAAGAGTATATGTCAATGAATAGTCATTCATTATTTTTAGCATTTAATGAGACATTTCAACTTTTTTTTTTTTGAAGATTATCATTAAGGAGACTTGAATTTTATGAAGAGCAATAAAATACATCCCATTCTTATGTATCAAAGAGAGAGTTATGAAGTCATTTATGAAGGCAATTCATGTATCAGTTAGTAGTTTTTATTTTATTTTATTTATAAGCAGGTCAAATTTGGAATAAATAGAACACTTACTGGATTGAACTGGTCAAATCAAACCAATCTAGATGAACCAAACTAGATCAATTCATGACTTAGGTTTAGGTTATAAATTAGGGTTTGGTTCATAAATTAATGGTTTGGTTTCATAAATGGGTTAAGGCCTATTAGTCTTAGTTTGTTATGCTTAGTTTAATAGGTTTGGCCTAACCTATAAGCTTGGTTTGACTTGCTAGCTAGCCTAGCTTAATGATTAAGCTTGGCCTATTAGCAAACATAAGGCAGTAATTTGAGTTTGACCTATATATTGGTATAACCAAATGGTAAGGCTTAACTTATATATAATAGCTTGGCTTAACTCTTTAGATTGAGGTTTTAAGCCTATAGACCTTGTTTCATAACCTACAGGTTATCAAGAGGTTTGATAAGGGAGCTAATCAAACCATTAGAACCAAAATTTCAAGCTTATAACATTGGAAATGTTGAAACTTTAAGATCCAACCTTTTGTGAAACTTGGTTTACAAAAATCAAAGTATAATATAGCAAAAATCCATTCGTTAAAGCAAAATCCTTACAAATTGTATATTAAAGTTCATGAAATCATTATAAGGTAAAGTGCTTTGCCAAGGTTCAAAATTTTAGTATCTACAATATTAATGTATTTTTATATAAATAAAAAAATTTTTTTATCATCAAATTAATAATAAATTAATGAAATTGATTATTAAAATAATACTTATATTAACCAAGCCTTTTATTTTACTTGTAAATCTCATTTACAGTTCAATTAGTATTAAGCACAAACATAGTCTATATCATTTACCATTAATTCATGATATATATGTAAGTCATTAATAATTCTAACTATGAAAGTAAATAATTTTCATTCCTATAAAAGACATTAATTCATACAAGCATACCAACTACTACGCTCATCAAGCATTTATATCCTTTTATATTTAAAATTTACTAACATGTTGAGAAATCTTTATTTCCTAAATAAATCACTAAATAAATGATGAATGATAATAAAAACATCAATTAATAATTTTACTATAATGTGTTTACCTTTAGGCAAGCTATTTATTTACTTGTTAATCTTATTTAAAGAGATAATGGTAAATAGGCACAAACCTATCTTTACTTTGCCTTTGTTCAATTATTGTATCAAAGTAGTAATTCTTTTATTCATCGCACCTGTTACATCAATTTCTTAATATTTTAATTAAATAAGCATCTCAACTACATTAACTTCCAATGTAATTTAATATACATGTGTGTATATATACACATATGCATTAATTGATATTTTATTCACGTATCTTGATGCCTTTTAATAGTTTAACATACAAGGCATATAATTAAATTTCCTAACATTCATACACATCTAATTATCTCAATTATCCTTGGCATAATTATTCCTAATTATTTATACCTTTACACCATATAAATGTACTACTTAATTCTCTTATTATTTTAATCGAGTGATAAAATGTCATTAACCAAATTCTAATTCACATTCTTTGATCAATTCTATTAATTTTTGCTTGGTTCTAAATGCATGACTAGCCATAGTTATTTTATAAAGCTATAGTCAATTGAACATGAAGTTAAGAAGATATAATGATTCAACTCTTGATTTCTTGACTTAATGAACTTGAAAACTCTCTTTTCTATGTCATATTATAATGTTTTAGGAAGTGAATGTGGAGCTGGTTATTGATAAGTAGCTAATTTGGTTAATTATACCACCTGCTTGCATACATAAATAATGTAAGAAAATATCTATTTTATGGTTATTTATATAGGTTCATGATGGCTACATTTTAACAATCATTTAACTGAATTCACAAAGTTTAACTTCTTAGGTTTAAAACTCAACTCAATATACATATGGACATTCAATTTAAATGTTTGCCTTACATTAATAATTACATTAGCTACATTGATAAAACATGCCATTAACACTGTTCATCCAAGTATAACAATAACTAATCATAACTTCTAATATCCTAGGGACATTATACGTGCATATAATTCAAGGAAAAATTAAGGTTTTTAATTCATATCATTTGGCTTAATCCCTGAAATGTAGTATATATGAATTACTTGTGCATAAGCATCACACCTACGCATCACTTTTACTTGGCATAATGAAATTTTAATTTAATACCATGCATAGGTGCAACTCATAATTATTGGCAAACATGGATAATATTCTCAGGTCTACCATAGAAATTATCACATGTATAAACATGTGATCATAACCACCTAATCTTGAATAATAATTACACTCAATACTAGGCATATTCATAGCATGTTGGAGGATTATTCAGTTATTGGTCCACATACATAGAAGTTTAAGGGAATTAAATACAATTCATAATTATAGTTCATTTGGTCCAATAGTTCTCACTTAATTTATCAGTTCCAAAGGTCACTAATAGTTTACATGGTTAGGACAACAACTATATCATATAGTGCCATTACCTAAGCTTGTAGAAGGGAGTTGATCATTTAATCCAACTATATAAATTAATCAAGTATATTTACATTTTTCATATTTCAATTCTATCCTATGTGACCTAAGTATTTATGCATAAATTTACAATAATCCCATGTTTGATATCATGACAATGATGAGTTATGTACATGTCACATCCAAAATTTTTATATATATTTAAGTACATTTAAGTAATAATTATTGATAATGTTAAAACTAACTCATATAAGTATATATATATATGACTAATGAATAGAAAACCAAGTCCTCCATGGAATAGACTTCTAAATCCTTGAAGGATTAGGGTTAGAAACTACTATAAATAAGAGCTCTTATAAACCTTTTCAGATCATCTTTTGATCAATAAAATTATTATTCTCTTCATGCTTTTAGTGTATTGTATTATTAGACAGAGTATGAGGATTTGTTTTCTTCTAATTGCATTAGAAATTAGGATTAACTTAACAATCTAATTGTGGTATTTTCTCTTCTTCCATAGCCTTATTTTTTATGTTTCCATACTCTATTACAGGGGTTTATTCTTCCATTAGAGCTATATCTTAGTGTACATAAGGGTTTATGACATACTTGCCATTAGGTTCAATATCATTTGGTATCAGAGATAAAGGCATGGTAAATTCTTATTTATCTTAGTTCCTAGGGTTTTGTTTCAATTGTTTCTATTTATATTTTATATCATTTTTTTCGTTTAAGTTTCTAATTTTGCTTGAGTGTTGTGTGACTTCTTTTAAAACCTTGTTCTAGCCATTTGTTTTATTATTAAACCAACTTGAACACCTATTTTATGAATTGTGAAGAGTCCTAAAACAACTAGGACATCTTGTTTACTATTCTAAAGGCTATTTAAGACATCTTGTGTGAAAAATGAAAAGTCCTACAAAATTTGGACTCTTTGATTGTTGCTTGAATCATTTCACGCACATACATTATTGCATGATTAAAGCTTAAAATGAATTGAATTAGCATAATTTATCTAACTTAGCTCTAATTACTTGAATTAATTATTTGCTTTGCTTGGGTAGATTTAAATAGGATTAATATTTGGTTTACTTTAAAGTAAATCAAATTCTTACATCTTGACTGAATTATCTTTACTTAATTCTAGTCATCTCATTTTCTTGTTTTAGTTATTTTTTCCTCTTAACATTGTTAGAGTGTTATTTGCATGTATCTACTCTCTAATTACTTTAATCAAGTAGTGCAAATTCTTGTTCTTGTGCTACCATCCAAATTGTTTATTATCTCCTTTCTAGAACTTGAAATATCTTGTTTAGGTTATCCTTGCTTTTCCAAACTTGTGCTTTTACATTTATTGATGTTCCTTGATTCTAAAGTTCAATTGGAAGAATTGCAATAGAGAGGTAAAAGGAATAAACGAGTGTTTTATATCTAGAAAAAGCCAAAAGAGAGTAAACATGTAAGGGAGTGATTTCTTTAGCCTTTACATTATCGTTTGTTTCTTTAATCATAATGAGTTTTAGTAAGCATGACCATAAGCAAGAGGATGCGTTAACAATAGATCCCTAATTGAAGCTTTTCATGAAGGCAATCAATGGATAAATAGAGAAGTTTCAAAGACTTAACTTTGAGGAGTTACAAGAAATGAAGTTAAATCAAAGTGCAATAAAGGAGGATATGCGCACACCAATACAAATCTTCAAAGGGGTTATGATGGAAGATTCTAACCAATAAGAGGAGCTAAAGGTGGAGATAGAGGATTTTCATTGCAGCATATCCAAGAAGAAGAAGAAGAAGGAGAATACCTTGAATGGGAGAGGAACATGGAGATGATCTTTGAAAGCCAAAACTATTCAAAGGAGAAGAAAGTAAAGATAGTGTGAGCACCGGTTTCTGCCGGGGCCTAGAGTGAGGCTTACGAAAGTCACAGATTGGCGACTGCACTTGGAGCAAAAGTGCAATCTTCCTAAGGGGTTCCCTTAGGGAATGATACAGATGAGTCGCAAGGAGTTACCACCGAATGGTTCCGGATTGGTCCAATCGACCCATAGCATGAGTGCTAGTTAAACCCTTCAGAGATTGGGTTCAGGTGGTGAAGATCTATTCTATGAGTTTCCAAAATTGATTTTACCATTATAGTTGGAATTAATTATCCTAAGCAGGCAAGCATGCGAGTGTAAATGTAATCACAAGACATGTCATATGAATTGGCATTGCAAGGTTGCACGTAAAATGACATATAAAGCTATATGACATTTTAGATGGCATGGCATATGCATGTCATGTGATATAGCGGTAAAAAGTAACATGGCATATGCATGGCATGTGAGCATGTATGACATATCATATGCATGATACAACAATCCTAATATGATATATAAGCACATAATCATGGTGAATAGCATATTTACGTTATGCGTTAGATATTTTTGGTTTATTTTAGCGTTGGGTGTATAGTGTATACAATGCGCGTGGGATGAATGGCATATCGTATGCATGATATGTGAAGTGATGCATGACATGGCATATATTATGACATGATAAAATAAGTGGCATACCATTTGCATGGCATGTGTATGACATATCATATGCATGATATGTGAGATGATGTAATACATGGCATATGCATGACATGTTATATGCATGTCATACCAAATGTGTGGCATGTGAGATGATGCGTGGCATAGCATATGCATGGCATGTGTAGTAGAATGTGCTTGTGTCATGTAGCATGACATGTGAAATGTTGTATCATATGCATGACATGGTATAATGCATGGCATACCATATGCATGGCATATTAAATGGATGACATACTATATGCATAGCATGTGAAATGAATGACATTCCGTATGCATGGCATGTTAAATAAATGACATACTATATGCATAGCATGTGAAGTGAATGACACACTATATGCATGGCATGTTAAATAAATGACATACTATATGCATAGCATGTGAAGTGAATGACATACTGTATGCATGGCATGTGAGATGATGAATGGCATGGCATATGTATGACATGGTATGTGAGATAATGAATGGTATGGCATATGTATGACATGGCATAGTGGTGCATATGTGAATGTGTATTCAACATAGTATATGTATGACATACTGCATGACATGTGTTATGGCATACGATGTGGTATAGTATATGACATGGCATGGCATATATGTATGCATGATAAGGCGTATC
>CANYBF012329833.1:0-11474 GCA_948192965.1 Dalechampia spathulata | reverse complement strand
AAATGCATTGTTTTCATAAATCAAAACGGACAAAACGCCATTGAGAGCAAGCACCCGCGTCCGGGGACGCCCTACTCTTACACAGAAGCCATCTGAATCAGACATGATCAACAAGCTTATCATGGGGTCACTGCCACTCTACCAGGATAGGTTGAAGTATCAGACGTTCCACACTTTCAAGGACATCTACTTAGTGGGACAACACATCGAGCAGACTGAGGGTAAGAAAAAGGAGCTTTCCTTCCCAAAACCCAAAACCACAACCTACACATAAAAACAACCAAAGCCTCATTATGCCAATGCCCTGCAATTACCAAAACCATAGTACATCAATGCTCTGCAAACACCAAACCCCATACTCCGGAACACTATGCCATCCCAGAAATTCTCAGATCTTGGAATGCCACTTTCCAAGGTTTTTGGCAGTCTTCTTAAAGCGAAACTCATCAAGCTCCTAGAGCCAAACTTTAAAACACCACCTCCAGCCATAGTAGACACTAAAACCTACTATCAATACCATCAACATCATGGCCATAACACCGATGACTGTCGCTCCCTCAGACTTGTCATTCAAAATCTCATCGACTCTAGTGCGATTAAGGACCCAGAGAAATCCAAACCGTCTACCAAGATGAACCCACTACCAAACTACCATAACGCCAACCGCACCTACATGATCCAATCAGGATTGCCAGAATCCCTAATCCTAAGCTCCTTTTCTCCTCTCAGTAGTAAAGGGAATGCTCAGCTGCCTACCATTACCTTTTAGACCTCGGTGGTGGATTTGACATTGGTGCCATTGACATATGGTACAAGAGCTTAGAGGATGAGTCAGCAACTACTCAGAAATCCTTTAAACTACAAGTATCAGATGCATAGGCTTCTGATAAAGGTAAGTTAATCGAGACTCTTAGGGTATCCAAGCCAGCACCAAAACCATCCAAGCAGCAAAAGGGGTTAGGTGCTAACAAAATGTCCTCTCGGGTTCGCAACATGACCCGTAGTGGCAAGGTATTCACTCCTCCTAACCTCGGGAAGAAACTTGAAGCTCTTAAGAGGCCAACCGAGGCTAGGCCTACTAGGGATCAAGTTGGTCCAAGCAATGTACCAGCTCCACTGCTAGCTGATCAGGTTGCTCAGCCTGATAGTGTTATGGTCAAGCAGCTGAAGAAGACACAGGCCAACATCAGTATTTGGGACTTGGTGCTATCCTCTCAATAGCATCGATGGGCCATTGTCGAGGCACTCTCAAGCATGAGGATCTCTCCCTCTGCTTCCACCTTTAGCATGAAGAGTCAGTTGGTAAACCGAGAGCTACCATTCAGCATGATCACATTTTCTGATGCCAATTTACCAACCAAAGGAATCCGTCATAACAGGGCACTGTTCATCAAGGTGAACATCATGAACTTCACCACCTCCTATGTCATGGTGGATGATGGTTCTGGCATCAACGTCTGCCCACTCAAAGTGCTCCCCAAGCTTGGGATTCAGCTTTCAGACCTAAAACCCTGTAAGACCATTATCAGGAATTACGACGAGTCCAAACAGGAGGTTACTGGCACCTTCACTGCTACTGTCACTGTTGGGCCAATTGAGTCAGTGGTGGAGTTTACAGTTCTGGGCATTCCGGTGTCATTTGCACTGCTCTTGGGCTAACCACGGTTCCATTCGCTGGGAGGTGTGCCGTCCACCCTGCACCAGAAAATCAAGCTCCCACATAATGAGGGTGTGGTTACTATCACTGCTGATGATGAGGTAACCTTGGCCTGCATCAGAGAAGACGTTCCTCTCATGATCGGCTTCTAGATTGCTGCTATCGGAGAGCTTGAATCCTACTCATACCAACCGAGTCCCACTGTGGAGAGGATGATGCAACTGATGGACTTCGTGCGCGGCAGGGGTTTGGGCCTCTATCAGCAAGGCCCGGTGGAATTTGATATCCCTACAGCCATGTGGGAGGAGAGATACTGCATTGGGTTCGACCCCTACACCTCAGATAAACCAGAGGAGTACAAGATGGTTCTCTTCATCCAAGGAGAGACTCAGCATGATCATGCTCTTGAGTTGCCTAACTCGAAGGACTTTTATGAACAACAGTTTGCCATCTTTGGCGATGTCTGTGATCTGTCAGCACTGACAATAGCTGGGAAGACTACCGCTACTTTTACCATCAGCCCTGATGAAACTTTTAAGATCTTTGATGTTGTCACTGATCTCACCACTGGCTGCCTGGAGCCATAACGCACTACAGTTGCTGCACTGGGGTCGAAGCTACAGAATGGACATTAAAGACCTACTGCTGCCAAAGGTCTATGAGGATATCACCATGCTAGTGGAGAGCATTTTTGAAGTATGAGGATGCTGATGTCTCTATTTCTGTACTTTTTAATGATGATGTAATCCCATCTAAGTATGAAGCAATAAAGAGCAACTTTGCTTATGTTTGCAATGTGTATTCTGATGGCATTGTGCATGAGCATGAGCATTACATGAGCATTTTTGACATTAGCACATCATGCATCAAAAATGTTAACATTAACACAGATGACAAGCCATGTCTTCTTCAGATTGCATCAAAATTGACCTCTGAAGAGAGAATAAAAATAATCAGCGCATTAAAAAAACATATAAAAGCCTTTGCTCTAGGCTATGAAGACATGCTGGGTGTCGATAGATCCATCGTAGAACACATGATTCCTACCAAGCTGAGGTTTAAGCCAGTCAAACAGAAGCTACGATGCCTCCGACCAGAGTGGGCACAGAATGTCAAGGAAGATGTTCAAAAGCAGTTGGATGCCAAATTCCTTGAGGTGGTTGACTACCTAGAATGGTTGGCCAATATGGTTCCGGTTCCCAAGAAAGATGGTAAGGTCAGAGTCTGCATAAACTATAGGGATCTGAACAAAGTATATCTGAAGGATGACTTTCCTTTACCTCACATTGACGTATTGGTCGATAGCACAGCTGCTAGTTCTATGTATTCCTTTGCTGATGGATTCTCTTGATACAACCAGATCCTAATGGCAGTTATAGATAAGGTGAAGACAGTTTTCATCAAAGAATGGGGACCTATTACTACAAGGTCATGCCCTTCGGCTTGAGGAACGCAAGTGTAACCTACCAGAGAGCCGTAACGACCCTGTTGCATGATTTGATCCACAAAGAAGTTGAGGTCTATGTGGATGATATGATGGTGAAGTCTCCTACCAGAGGAGAACATACAGATGCTCTTGACAGATTCCTCACACGCATTGAGAAGTATGGACTTAGACTGAACCCGAAGAAATGCACATTCGGGGTGACATCCGGCAAGCTGTTGGGTCACACAGTTAGTCAGAGGGGTATTGAAGTAGATCTTGACAAAGCAAAGTCGATCATCAAGATGCCTATTCCCAGAACTGAGATAGAAGTTAGGGGATTCTTGTGACAGCTCTAGTACATCAGTAGATTCATTGCCAAGCTCACTACCATGTGTGAGCCCATCTTCGAGCTTTTGAGGAAGAACCAGCCTATGGTTTGGGATGAGAACTACCAGTTTGCATTTGAGAGGGTAAAGCATTACCTCTCCAACTTGCCAATTCTGCAAGTGCCTCGGCTGGGGAAACCACTACTACTCTATCTAGCCTTAGAGGAGGAGTCAATGGGTGTTATGATGGCTCAGGAGAATGACGTCGGGGTCGAGTATGCAATTTACTACATGAGTAAGAAGCTTTTGCCAACCGAGTGCAAGTACAGCACTGTTGAGAAGATATGCATGGCTATGGTCTGGGTTACCAAGAAACTCAGGCATTACTTCTAGTCATACCAAATACAGGTAATTTCCATGGTTGATCCTATGAAGTACTTGTACGCAGCTCCTTCGCTAGTAGGAAAACTCTCCAAGTGGCTGATCCTGTTGTCAAAGTTTGATGTGCAGTACATCACTACCAAGGTGATCAAAGGCAGAGCAATTGTCAAGTTCTTAGCATCCACGCTGATGTATGACTCTTAGACTTTTGAACTGGACTTCCTAGATGAGCACTTGGGGGCAGTTGATGTCCAAAAATGACAGTTGCACTTTGACGGCGCAGTCAACAGAAAGGTACAGGTGTAGGAGTTGTGTTAATCACTCCTGAAGGTGAACTAATAATGCTTTCAAAGTGGCTGAGCTTCTCAGTCACCAACAATATAGCTGAGTATGAAGCATGTCTCTTCGGGCTAGAAGCATTGCTAATGGTCAGTGCCCCAGATGTACATATATTTGGTGATTCAATGCTAGTCATTCACCAATCCACGGCCGAGTGGGAAGTCAAAGAGGAAAGGCTCAAACCTTATGCTAAATACATAAAGCTCATGGTTCGCAATTTCAGCTCCTGCCAATTTATTCACATGCTACGTGAAGAAAATCAGATGGCTGATGCCTTGGCCACATTGGCTTCAGTTTGTGAGCAACAATAGAGTCAAATTCGACTTGTATTCATCGAGCAGTCGAGGATTCCTTACTATTTTGGAGAACGGGTTATGGTGCTAGACTAGCAAGATGAGACTCTATGGTATGCTGATATCATGAATTTTCTAAATACTGGTGCCTATCTAGAGGAAGGTAATAGAACGGATAAGCTAGCTCTACACAGGCTAGCAGCCAACTTCACCTGGCATCAGGGTGTTCTTTACAGAAGAACAGCAGATGGTCTACATCTTCGATGCATATTAAGGAAAGACATTGAATCAATTATGGAAATGATACATGTTGGTGTATGCGGGTCATACATGAATGAGTTTACACTTTACAGGAAGATCCTACGCCAAGGATATTTCTGGCTCACTATGGAAATAGATTGCATACAGTTTGTACGGAGATACCATGAATGCCAAATTCATGGAGACCTGAGTCATCTACCACCAGTCGAATTGCAGAAATTGACAACACCTTGGCCATTCTCAGCTTGGGGAATTGACATCATGGGTGAGATTCATCCTAACGCATATAATGGACATCGGTATATACTGGTAACCGTTGATTACTTCTCTAAGTGGGTAGAAGCTGAATCCTATGTAAACTGAGGGCAAGATAGGTTGTGAAGTTTATAGAGAAGAATCTCATATGTTGATATGGGGTGTCGCATCACCTGGTGTCAGATAATGGAGTACAGTTCCAGGCCCAAGTTGCAGACTTGCTGGAAAAATATGGGATTGAGCACCATCGATCCTCTCCCTATCGCCCTCAAGCTAATGGGGTAGTCGAAGCGGCTAACAAGACAATTAAGCGCATTTAGCCAAGACGGTATGGACTTACAGGGACTAGCACGAGCAGCTACCATTTGCCTTATGGGGTTACAGAACCACTATAAGGAGTCCTACAGGTGCTACCTCCTACTCTCTGGTTTACAGGACAGAAGCTGTATTGCCAATTAAAGTGGAGCTAAAATCACTTCGAGTCATTCTGGAATCTCAGTTACCAAAAGCTGAGTGGAAAAGGGCCAGGTATGAGCAGCTGGTCACTATTGATGAGACATAGCTGAAGTCTCTCTATCACCTACAGCTTTACAAGAAGTGCATGGCAAATTCATTCAACAGAAAAGGTTAAACCTGTAACCATACAGGAAGGTGATCTAGTCCTGAAGCAAGTTAGATTGACTATTCGTGATCCTCGTGGGAAGTTCAGGCCCAACTGGGAAGGCCCATCCCTAGTTAAGAAAATCCTCTCCAAAGGTGCTGTTCGCATCTAAGATTTGGAAGGCAATGAATTCTCAGAACCTATCAACCTTGATCGGTTGAAGACGCATTTTTTCTAGAGCAAAGGGCAAAGCATTATCATCCTTTATTACATGTTATTGCTTAACAATATATTATAGTACAGGATTCAAGTTTGGCGCAGTACCTACAGCTTGTACTCATCATCAGTGGCAGGTCCAGCTCCAGGAGTCTTCACCAGCACTATCCGACAACGAGGCCAGGTCCTCTCAACAAGCTCCACAAAGCGAGGTACCAGCCTTCCTCCTTCAAACTCTGTCAGCTGAGGTATGGTCTGCCGCTGGCCATACTGACGACAAATCCTAGCAAGACTGTAGTGCGTGCAACGCCCAAATCCTGGCAGTAGGATACAATCTATGTAAGTCATTACAGTCATATGCTGTATGCGCTACCAGGGACAGCTCCACCTAATCTCGCTCTTAGGTTCGGTCCCCATCCATTCAGTCCAGCCTTGGAATGACATCGCCCTTACCTCGCTAAAAGTATAGCCCCTCCGCTTGTGGCTATGAGGAAGGTATCTCTACGGGTCCCCTGCTGGCGGTGCCAAGATCCCGAGCTTCTCTTGAAGCTAAATTTGTAATAAAATAAGACATAAATAAAAGCTTGCTGAGTTAAAAACCTTGCAAAAGGCTGCTCAAGCAAAAGTTAAAGTAACCCGTTGAGCTAAAAACCCAAGGGGGCAGTTCGAACAAAAATTAGATTCTGGAAGCAAAACAGAAACCTGATGAGCTGAACACCTTGCAAAAGGTGGCTCATGCAAAAATTTGGGCAAAAATACAGCTTTTCTAAGTTGAAAACCTGCGAAGGTGGCTTAGAATTCTTACCTGTAGAAGAAGTAGACTTCCACTGAAGCGCTCAGACTTTCCTCGCTTCACTTGGTCCAGACCAATGATCGTCTCTGCTATGATCATAGGAAAAGGGTTTCGATCCTACATCATCTGGTCTATCACAGACCCGATCAGCAAATCTCTGTGACCGGATGGATCGATGAATAGGAACTGTACCAACAGTCCAAACACAACCACCCTCAGCCATGAAGGGTCTCCTACAGATTTTTGACTGCATAGCTAGAAAACGGTAGCGAGATCTATAAATCTATCTGCAATCAGAAGAGATCCCACCTCCAGCGGACTAACATCAAAAGCCCTGATCAGATATGAGAACGCATCTCCAACTGGCATCGGCACTGTCAACATTACCGTCATGCTACAGGTAACCCCAAGGATGGCAGCAAACTCCTCATACATCGGACATAACTCTACATGCCCGTACCGGAATACATGAACTTCTGGATCCCAGAACTGCATGGTAGCATGCAGAAAAGCATGGTTAATTGAGACTTGCTAGAAAGTTCTCAAATATTGGAGTCTGATCTCACCCAGTTGATTCCACTCATTATTTCCCCAACGGTGGGAAAGAGCGCGGAAAGTGGACAATGATTGCTGAGTTATTATGTATCTAATTTCTGTAAAGAAAAGTAGATGAGTTATGTTTTGTCAATAAACTAAAAGGCATAATGTATTTATAAGCAGTAAACAACATTGGATTCCACTAATAAACCAAAAGACACACAGTACAAGCCTTTGTCTATTTTTACGGTCTGTACGTAACAACCCTGGCGTACTAGGCATGCAATTGCTAGTCTGTAATGCGCTATCCTATCCTAATGCAGAATCTATAGAATTCTAACATCATGCATATGAGAGTCTGACATCGAATCTTCTCTATGCATCATCATCCTCTGAGTGATCATCAGGACAGGGAGCACCCAGGACCTCAATGTTGTAGCTCAACAAACGCGCTGTTAACCAGTCGATCTCGCATCCCATCTGCTCTGTTATCTGAGCATAACAATCCCGCTCGTCTCGCTCCGACTCCCTACTCATCTACAAACATGAGCATATAGGCATATAAGGCATGCAACCATGCATTTCCATGCACTCACATTTATAACAGGTACTCAACGCAAATACGCAACACATATAGGAGAACGCACGCCGCATATAGCAATTTTTGTTAACATGCACCTGCTACTATAGGAGTTTGCTAATGTGCACCACCCTCCCACTAAGATGCACATGAAGAATCAGGCCTCTGGCAAAAATTTTAGAATTTGTGGAGGTCATTTGCTCTGTCGAGCCTACTTTTCACAACCCGTAGCATGTGAAAAATCCAAAAAATCAGTCAGAATGTAGTAGACTAATACTCAAGAATTCAGGTATTTTTCCTAGATTATTTCAATACCAATTCCACTAATAAATTGTTTTCCTATGTCTAGCAAAGACAAGAAATTGATCCAGCAAACGATCAAAAAGAGTCAAGCCTTTGACTTCTGGTCAAGCCGTTGAACAGACAGTGTTGTATTCCAACAAAGGGTCCCAAATGCAGACTTTGGAGATAGACAACACCTATTTGATAGCACAAGAAAAAGATCTGACGGTTGATCACCCAGACCTAGTAGAAGGTCACCTCTGGTTCTGCTGTAGAACCCCCGAACCAGCAGAGATCATCAAGTCAATCCCTTGACTGCTAAATCCTAATGCATAGGCATCTGAATGAAGATTTCAGATTAATTACTCGCAAGGAAGCCATTGGCCTTGCAGTGACCACCGATCAGCCTTGATCGAAATAGTCCGAATGTCGGGCCCCTAGTAATGGAGCTGGGGTATTTACTGGTCAAAACCGTCGACCAGAAATGTTAGAGACCCTACAAAGGATCCTGATAGCCATTTCAAAGATATTTGATATTTACATGATGGCACGAGAATAGACCCAACAGATGGTCATTCAGGTCTCGCAGTTGACCATATGATCCAACAGTGATCGCGGAGCCAAGCCTTTGATTCCTAAATCCTAATGCATAGGCATCTGAATGCCAACTTCAGTTGATTTACTCACAGTATTGCCATCAGTCCCATTGGGGACCATTGATCAGCCTTGGTCATCTAGCTCGAGTATCGGGCTCCTATTAGCAAAATTGGGATTATCAGGTCAGCATTGATCTTCCAGCCCAAGCACTGGGCTCCCAGTGGTAGAATTAGGATTTAAGCCTTAATGCGAGCACCCTTGTGAGTCAGGTACGCTTTTTACTCCCTATGAAAGGTCATGTTATGATCAGCTCACATTTTGATGACTTACGCACGTGTCACCTTAAAATGGTTCTGATCAGGGGGCAAACTGTTGACCCTGACTTTTCACCATCGTGCAATTTTGAGCTTCTGTTGATTTGGCTCGGTCTTAGTCCCCATATCAACCCCAATTATTCACATAAGCCTCTGTAGGTTTCCCTTGGGTATTCAGGTGTACAGAATACATCAGAGCTGGTGGGGCCCACCATGGCACCTGGCAAGGCCCACCACCTTCATTTCTCTATTCTGAGTATTCTGTACATGCAGAACACCCTTCATTGTTGCCTACACAAGGCAAACCACTTGAAATGCAAAATATTGCATTTTTGCCTGCTGCCCCTGATAACATATTCGGTGTATTCTGTACTTACATAATACATTTTCCAGTTGCCTTATGCAAAGCACAACGCTTGACATCGTAAATGCCATCTTCTGGGCCCACTACACTATGGGGCCCACCTAGGATATTAGTGGGGCCCACTGCCCCTATTAGCCTATTCTGTGTATTCTGTACTTATAGAATACATTTCACGCCTGCCTACGCATGGTAGGATACACAGAATGCAAAGTATCACATTTTGAACCTAGGTCACTATTCACTATGAATAGTACACATGCGGGGCCTGCTTCCACTATTGTCCTATTTTGTGTATTCTGTACTTACAGAATACACCTTTCTGCTGCCTTACATAAGGCACACACTATGGCATCCCAAATGCCACATTTCGGGGCCCACCGTACTGTGGGGCCTGCTAAGCATTAGTGGGGCCCGCTTCCCACTATAGTTCACTTTGATGCATTTTGTATGCATAGAACACATCCATCCTACTGCCTTACTCAAGGCAAAGCGCTTGGCATGCTATTGGCCACTTTCTAGGCCCTTTTATATTGTGGGGCCTACCGGGGTATTATTCATCATGAATAGTGCATAGGTGGGCCCACCACCCGACTTGGCCAATTTTGAGTGTCCTGTACATACAGAGAACATTTCCACTAGTGCCTATGTGATGCATGACTCACGGCATCCTGAATGCCATATTTTTGGCCCTAAAGGCCGGTTGGGCCCAAAATGGGCCTATTAAGCAAAACTCGATGTTCGAGGCCAAATTCGAGAAAACTTATAACTGTAAAGTTTTTTGAAATGCAATTTGCACCTTCCTGGACATATGGCATGCATCTCGTTCCACCTGTATGAGGTGAAGTGCATAGGTCGAAAATGTAACATGCGTAGGGCATAGCCCTATAGGCTATGCACGTTGCATATTAAAGACGTTTGGTCGGGAGCCTTATCGAGACCAAATTTGGAAAAACTTTGTTCTACAAAGTTGTTCCTCACGTCGAATAACGCTTATAGGCTTGGGGTGCACATCCCGAAGCAACCATAGTGGGCCCTACGTGATGGGTTCCAAACTATATGTTACACATATAGACTTATGTGCACAACATATAAGCTGTGTGATGCGCACATAGCCCTATATGTGGCGCACATAGGTTTAAAAATTTTCAAATTCGGGCAAAAATTACAAAATTGCCATGCCCAAAATTTGCTCTATAAATATAGAGCTAGGGGTCATCTGAAAAGGATCCCAAAAATTGCCTTAAGGCAAGCCAAACCCCTACCAAAATTCCCACATAATTAATTAAACACTTAATTAATTAAATTGCTTAGGTTTAGAGACTAATTGGCTCTAGTTAGGATCCCTAAGCACGTTAGGAGTGAAGATCAAGAAGAAAACCCTGCTGGAATAAAGTAAATTCTCCTATTTTTCCATTTTTCTTCTATTTTCCTCTATTTTTCAGGTCTATATGCTTCACAAATAGACCTATGTGCGCCATATGTAGCATATGTGTGGTGCACATAGGCCTATATGCAGCGTATATAGGTTTTAATTTTCAAAGAAAACCCCGATTTTCACTCATTTTTCGATGGTTTTTCGTCCAATCTGGCCAATTCAAGGTCATTCAAGGCTTTTCCATGCCTTGGGTGCCTTGGATCTGCCCTAAATCTTGCTGGATCTAAAATAATTTCATGATTTGGATGCCAATCCACGAGCCAAAGCCTGGTTTTGGGTCCGATCTACCTAGATCGGGGTCGAATTTAGGGTTTATGCTGAAAATTTTTTGTTTTTACTTCGATTTTTCAAACTATGTGTGCCGCATATACATTTATGTGCACCACACATACCCTATGTGTGGTGCACATAGATCTATGTGCAGCACACATAGATCCTAATTTTCATAGAGAAACCTGATTACAACCTGAATTGCTTCAGTTTTGAATTTTCCAGCGACTCCAGTAGCTTTTCCATGCACTTGGGGTTCTGGATCTATCAAAAATTGTCTAGATCTATTTAATTTTAGTCTTAAAATTAATTATTTCAATTAATTGCTTAATTAATTGTTTGGTTCATTAAACCGGAGGCCAAATCGAGGTCAAAATAAGGTACTGTCTTCATTAAAGTTGCTGGATTTTGTCTGTAGTTTGATTCTGTACTGACAGATTTCATTTTTGTGCAGATTTACAAGCTATGTATGCCACATGTCAAGCTATGTGCACCACACCCAGTCTATGTGTGGCGCACATAGCTTGATGTGCGGCGCGCATAGTTC